>JARHVA010004430.1:787500-927500 GCA_037957365.1 Torreya grandis
TGCATCAGTGATCACTGAGAATCAATAATTAGGATCAGCAACACTTAGCACTTGTGCTGAAGTAAACCTCATTTTCATCCCATAAAAGGCTATCTCACACTTTTATATATAGACAAAACTTTGATTCTTCCATTAGAGAGAGGTAATTATATTAGCTATCTTAGAGAATTTTGAAATGAATTTCTTGTAATAGCCCACTAATCCCATGAAACTCCTTACCTCGTGCATATTCCTTGGCACAAGTCACTCCATTATGCATCGTATCTTTGTTAAATATAATGAAATACCATCTATGGAGAACCTGCCAAGTCTCAATTTCTCTAAGTGTATGCCTTAAGGGATACATCAAGAAAGGGATGGACAAACCATTGGTGCTTCAAAGGTTTGTTGTCTATTTTGTCATTTATTATCTAAACACTTGTCTCTTGAAAACCATATCCCTAATCTTGTTCTTCTCTATTATACACTTAGTTATTTCCCACCTTTTACCCACATTTTCCTAGCATTAAGCCCCTCTCAACTATTTATTGTACTAGGTCAACTGGGTCAAACATATACTATTTTGGTTAAACTTCATTTAGGGTCTAGGTCGGCTCTTGGCTAACATAACCTATGACCTAGTGAATTTTTGTCCATAACTATACTAGGTCAACTATGTTGTACCCAACACACCTAATTTATAAAAATGGGAACCCTTGTTTTAAATTGTGTAAATTTGTGTTTGAAAGTGAACATTCAATTTGATCAGGAACTAGTATTGAATATGTTGTGATGATCTAGTATGTTAGCACATAAAATTCATTTGACTTCATCTAATGTTATTATGTTTCCATCTTGTAGTTTTAATGGGATCTCATTGATGTGAACATTGCCTAGGGTTTTACACCTTATTCATAAATTAACTCTTTATTTTGATTAACCCTTAGTCTCTTATTGATTAAATTAAATATATATTTAAAATCATATTAAAAAGACCTTAGCCTAATTGTTTAGCCTAAAGTCCTTTTGAAATAGATTCAAAATTTATGAAGGGTCAAAATTACTAGAGAAAACTTTATTATATTAAGATTCTAGCTAAGGTCCTAATCTTATTTATTAATACAACTTAGAACATAGGCTAAAATATTTATACTAGGTCCTTTATGGTTCATGAGGTCTAATTTATGTGGGGAGATATTTTATTATAAGCTTAAATTAATATTTACGAAGTTTTGAATCATATTTTATTAAATACAAATAAAACTTTAGACTATGCTTTATATATTTCCCTGCTATTAACTTATGTATTTAAATTTATGATCGTAGATCCTATGATGCATGTTTTCTTTAGCTCAATTAATCAAATGACATGAGATCGAGTTGAAAATTTAGAAGGTTCTCAGAGCTCCATGAGAGTGACAAGTGTCAACATCATGGGATCATAGTATAATTGATCTAATGAAGTAAGGGTATGGTTGAAATGTCAAATGGTTTGTGGAGCTCTATAAGAGTGATAAGTGTCACCATCATAAGATCCTAGTAAAAAAATTTAATGACCCATGGTAAGAAGTAGGTTCAACAAGTCAAATAGCATAGAAGCCCCATGGAGTTACCAAGTGGCACACACATGACCATGGTGTCCTAAGGAAATGATAGGTGTCAAGTTTGGTGTTCAGAGTGTGATGGTCATCTAGACATCAAATGATGGTCATGTAAATGTCAAATTTAAGTTTAGAAAAGAGTCCCAAGGAGATGTTCAAAGATTGACAATTACACGAACATCAAATACATTCATGTGGATGTCAAATGATGGGCATGTAGATTTTAATTTTAAGAGATCCATTTGGATTTAAATAATCTCAATATCAATGAACTATATTGATTCATGCAAATACATCCAATGGTACGAGATCAATGAGAATTTTCAAAGGTCTTAGAGCCAATATAAAATTGACATGTGGCATGGCTTCAAGAACTTGAAGATGAAGGTCAATAGTGTAAAATTGATCTAGCCTAAGGGAACATGATGTAGGGACATGTGTCCAAATGCAGCAATAGACATGTTTTAAATCAAATGAATATGATGGAATGGCATTACTGCATGGATAAAATATGTGGATCTATATTTGGTGACAGCCATTGGGTCTCATAATTAACTTATATTCCTTTGGTAACTAAGTTTGTTTGACATTTTGAGAAAGAATATTTTTGGTAAAAGTAAGGGCATCATGAAACACACAATTTAGTTAAGATTGATCACAATTAAACAATACCATTGGTTCTAAAGAACTTCATGTGTCTGAGTTCCATTTTGAAAATAGATAACTTAAAGTATCAGATAGGGTATTCTCATAACCTATAAAAATAAGTTATTTTCGTGTAGTTTAATCTATAATTATAAAATTTGCCTTTATACACATGCACATGTTGAATATCTCTTTCAAAGTCTAACTTAAAATAATAATTATAAGTAGACTCTGATACATTTTTGACCGCACAACTCAAGTTCTGACTATCAGATGCAATGACTTTACATTGACATGGAGGATGAGGTGACCCCTTTTCCAAGCCTATTTTAACAAATGTATTACAATATTTGGAAAAGGGGTGGGAAATTTTTCATATATAGGAGCAAAATCAATTTCAATTGTCAACAAATGTGTTTGTGTATTTTCTCTCAAATTTCTATGTAATTAGGCTTTTCTTTTGGTTGTATGATTCAATACTTTTTAGTGTGCAATAGCTGTAATGAATTATTTCTTATCTTGATTGATATGGTAGTCTTAGATGTGCAAAATCTATTGAAATATTAGCAAATTACATTGATTATTGATAGTAAAGTTGATTGGTTCATGTTTTGAATGTGTATGAGTGATTTTTTTTGTGTAGTTTTCTCTATGTGCAAAAGTTATCTTAGATACCTAATTATCCCAAGCCATAATATCCTAATTAATGGTGTGCAATAGTTACTCTAAAAAGGGCAACCTTTGACTGAGGCTTGTGAGTTTCCTATATCAGTATCTCCTTAGACTTTTAAACTGTGTGTTCAATATTTACTTGTAAAATGCATAGGTTTTAAAATCACTTGTCCATTTAGAAACTAGCTAGAGAGGTGATTCCTAAAAACTATAGTCTTCTTTTATTCCTTATCCTTCCCTCCTTTTTTGATATTTTTTAAAGATATACCCACTTTATATTAGTAACCAACCACCTATCTAACTCACAAGAATTTACTACCCTTTAGGAACCATAACTCCATCCAGAAACCTTGTCAGTAACCTACATGCCTTACCAGCTAATCCATCAATAGGTTGTTCCAACTACATACCTATAACTTGTGACTTGGAGTGTATTTTACCTCCATTGAGATACTAAAATGTTACAGGCTACCTTATTGACTATGGTGTGCATAAAAACCACACTAATAGTTTTACTAACACTATAAGTAAGGCCCAAACATCTAATGATGGTAGTATCCTTTGTATAGAGTTTCACCAAAGTCACCTAGGAGAGTGATCTGATCTAATTCTTAATATAATATTCTAGTCCCACCCTTGACAAATCATAAGAGACCTATAACTATGGCAACAACCCTAGTTCAAAACAATCCACCTCCTCCATTAAGGAACCCCTTGCCAATAAGGAATCCTTTACCAATTAATCATCCAATGGATAAATAACCACCTTGGTTAATTGGGTCTAATATTGATAGCCCAAGAGATGTACATGATTTACCTAGGAAATTTTAAAAGTACCTACATACTTTTCTCCTTTAGGAGCAGGGATAGCAAAGGAACATATCAAATATTTTAAATTAATGACTATTGTTGATAAAGATGTATCATTTAGATTATTCCATTCTATATTAATATATGTTACTTATGATTTGTATTTAAATCAAATAGATAACTCCATCACTTCTTAGGATGAGTGCCAAGCTATTTTTCTTGCTCAATTTGGATAGGTTACAAATCCTAGTTTGGTATATCAACACTTCACCATCATGAAGAGAGATCCTAATGAACCTATCTTTACTTTTAATGTAAGGTTTCAAAATATGTATAACTCATTGACCCTAAGGTATAAATTAGAAACTGCATTAGCATTGTAAATATACAAGAATGATTTGGACCCAATCACTACCATGTTCCTGAGAAGAGTAGCCATGATCAATAATTTGGTGTTAACATATTAATATCCCATCAAAATCAATATAAAACTCAATCCTTAAATGCTTGGCATACCTAATTTCAATAATAACTTCCCAGTATTGAATATAATACCACACATGAAGTAGAACATCCTAGCATTCAATCATAAATAGATCTACACATTACCTCCATTAATACAAATAACACATCAAAATTTTAGATTTTTGAATAATCATATGTTATGAAATGGTTACCAATATAATCAATAATCATCTATACCTTATACTGCTATTTTACAAGGTACTGACTCTACAAAGGTATAACGAGATTCTATTTAGAAGATGGCTGAAAAGTTGAGCAATGATTTCTTAAATATGTAAAATAGGATAGGTAATGCCAATATCCCAATTGGTAATCATAAAATTGTAGTTTGGAGATATAATAGACCATTCAACATGCCCAAGAAACATAAAAAGACTCTAAAGATAAACATGGAAGAAATATATCTACTCAGATGTTGTAGTTCATAATATTTCCAAGAATAGTGAGCTTAACTACATTGAATTTTTCATAGAATTTGAAATATTTCAAAGAGAGGTGATTAAAAAAGATCATATGCATAATCTGCCCAAACATCATCCAAATCTTAGCTCTTCCATCACTACCATGTTCTTTGAAACTCATGTGTTTCCCTTTCTAGGTGAATATGACAATGAGATGAAGGATACCATAGATAAAGTTCACATTTTCTAGAAATTATAGAAAGGTGGATATAATATAAGGAATAATCATCCACTCACAACATTAAATCCCCTAAATTTTACTACAATTCTACTTAATCTTAAATCTGATAACAATCCACCTCCTCCAAGAGGGAGTGATCAGCCTCAGACCAAGGGGGAACCTAGTAATGGAGGATATAACATTGTCAAAGACATGAATAAGATCAAATAAAATATAGATATTCATGAGTTAGCTTAGATTACCAAGAAAAATAAGCTATTGTATAGGTCTATTATTGGGAATACACCTATGGAGAAAGTGAAAGCATCCACAGATAAATCAAAAGCATCTAACATCAATGTTATCTATAAGAGCAAGCCAAAAGTTCCACCCTTTTTGTTTACTATCAAGGCATTCATTAAGAATATTCATAATTTTTTAGTTGATTCCATAGCTTTTACAATTGTCATTCCTACTTTCATATGTCAAAATCTTGGTTGTATACCAAGCCCTTCAAAGAGGATAGTTTCACAATTTGATAAGATAATAGTCCTTATAGTTGGTGAACTAAGGGACATTCATATCTAAGTAGCCTCTAAACCACATGTTTAGATGACAATTGATATGTTGGTGATATATATAACTAAAGGCTATGGACTACTGCTAAGTAGAGACTAGTCTAAACCACTCAATGTATATCTCTCTATAGACTTTTCTCATATATGTTTACCATGTATAGGAGTTTCAAATCAAATCAAAATTGATAGAGAGTGAAGAATGAAGTATGCCATCATGTAATACGATTTCAAGAATGAAGAGGTAAAGTATGAGTCTCTTGGCCTTGGTATTTATCCTTTTACTACTCAAAATCATGTACAAAATCTAGAACCCAAGGGTTACAAATAGCTATGGAATTTACACTTTGATGGCACTAGATCCAAGCAAGGATCAAGTGTGGGAATAGAGTTGATTGATCTACAAGGTATGAAATTATTGGTAGCATACAAATTATAATTTCCATGCATGAATATTAGAGTTGAATATGAGGATTTAATTATGGGATTATAATTTGCACTCAGGAACAATATAAAGCAAGTACTAGTATTTGGTGACTCAGAGCTAGTAGTTAATCAAGTCAAAAATAAATATCAATGCAAGTTGTCTTATTTTAGAAGGTATAATCATAGATCATGGGAATTAATCAAAAGCGTTATATATTTCAGCATAGTATCCCTTCCTAGAGAGCAAAATCAAGATGTTGATTTCCTAGATCTTGCTACTGATTTGGAACCCCTCCAAGAATCTAAGTTAAAAATGTTATCCATTGAATTGGTGCCTTGTCCCTCTATGATTTATAACTTGAAAATTTTCAAAGTATTTAATGATGACCAACAAATTATTCATTTTTTAACCAATTTAAGATAATTTGAGTCCCAAATCATTGATGACAAGGATATTAATTACCTTTGTCAAGAGGAATTAGACACCAGAGGTATTCTCCAATTTAAATAAAATCATATCCCAGTTGGGTTGGCTTATTTAGAATGGTTCTTTGACATGTATCATCAAGCTCAGTAGCTTAGGAAGCCCAAGGTCAATGAATCTTAATTTACGAAGGATAACTTTGGAGATGAACATAACCCATGCTATCTTAATATCTATCACAAATACACCTTAAAAGAGAGACACCAAATGAATTATTTAATCATATACTACAAAGACATCATCTCTTGGACATAAGATTACTTGAATGCATATGACTTGTAGTTCATTATTCATAGGATTCCCTTGAGGTTAGATCATAAGCCATTCAAACAAAGGCAAAGACTAATCAATCTTATTTTGGAGCCTCTCATCTAGAGAGAAGTGGAGAAGCTATTAAGTGTAATAATTATATTTCCAATGAGACATTCTACTTGGGTGGCCAATTTGGTCTGATTAATAAATAAGAATGATGAGATCAAAATATGTGTAGATTTTAGGAACCTGAATAAGGATTTTGAAAAATATAATTATCCCTTGCTTTTTCTAGATGAGGTGATGTAGATAGTAAGTGGTTCTGAAATGATGTCCTTTTTGGATGGATTCTTGGGCTATAATTAGTTACTAGTGTAATCTAAGGATAGTATGAAGATAATTTTCACCATAAAATGGGGAACTTATGTGTATAAGAGGATTCCATTTAGCCTAATAAATGTAGGATCAACATTTCAATGTGGTATGAATCATGATTTCAAGGGATTGATAGAAAAATGCATAATCATCTACATGGATGATCTTACAATATTTTTATAACATAGGGAGGATCAAATAAGCCATCTAAAACCCATATTTGAGAGATGCAGAAGGTTTGGTATTTCATTAAACCCAAAAAATATCATATTCTAAGTGACTGAATGGAAGCTCTTGGGGGACATCATCACCAGAGATAGGATCACCATTGATCCAAAAAAAATTTAAATAATTTCAAATATTACACCACCAAACATAAATAAAGAGCTCAAATCATTCTTCATAAATATTAACTTCATAAGGAAGTTCATCTCAGGATTTGTAAAAATTGTTAGACCTATGAATGCCATGCTCAAGTAGGATACCAAAATAGAATAGAAGATTGAAGCCTGAAAGTCCTTCCAAGACGTTAAAGATGTAATATCATAGGCTCTAATATAATTCAATTCAAAGTTCATGAAAAATTTATACATGTATTCATTCACTTCAGAACATACAATTGTTGTAGTTATAGTGCAAAAGAAGGATGAAACTGAGCATCCAATTGTATTCTTGAGAACAAATTTGAAAGATGTAGAACTTATATACTCTATGATTAACAAATAAATTTTTTCCCTTGTCAAAATAGTGAATAACATTTAGCATTACATCTTGAGGAATAAAACCATTTCCATCATGTTTGATCCTACTATCAAGCTTACCCTACAATAGAATGAATTAAGAGAATACCAAGGTAATTGGATGGCCAAGATGAAAGAATTTAAGATAGAGGTCAAACCTACAAAGATCATTTAGGGCTAAGGCATTATTCATCTCATGACTAAACCTAACCCTCATATCATAGGTGAAGAGGTATGTGAATCTCAAGTATCTAAAGTAGAATGGTATACTGGTATAATATAGTATTTTCTTACAAGAAATGTTTCTTTGAAGCTCAATAGAGAGAGAACAAGATATTTGATACTCAAAACTACTCATTACATGATCAAGAAGGGGATCCTATATATAAAAAACTATGAAGGAATTTACCTTAGGTGTGTGTCTATAGATGAAGATAAATAAATTTAAAAAAAAATCATCAGAAAATATACAATGGTCATCCTTCTAGGAATACCACATCTCATAAGATATTAAGAATAGGCTACTATTGGCTAGAAATTTTCAAGAATGTTCATGCTCATGTGAGGAAATTGCATACATGCCAATATTTAGCTAAAAGAGAGGTACATGTAGCAATGCATTTATATCTAGTGGATGAAGGAAGGCCATTTGCCCAATGGGGTTTAAACTTCATTGACCTCATCAACCCAAACTCCTTGGTAAGCCATAAGTTTCTACTTACTCATACAGTTTACTACACTAGATGCACCAAAGCCCTAATCATAAGGAATTTTAGAGCACAAGATGTGATTTGATTCTTGGATAAGCACATAACAACTATATTTGGCACACCTATTTCTCTAGTTTGTGACAATGGATTGGATTTTATATTAGAAAAAATTATTGAGTGGGCTCATGAAAACTAGATTATTATGAAGTCAACTTCTAATCATTACCCCTAGGGAAATGGACTAGTAGACTTAAAAAATAATAATTTGATCTATGAAATCAATAAATCATCAAGGGACAAACCTAATGACTAGTATATCTTGTTGAAGTATGCTCTTTGGGAAAACTAAACAAGATATAAACAAGCCCTTAAAGCTTCACCCTATCTATTGGTGTATGAACACATGCCTATATTCCCCATTATGTTGAAGTTATTATTGTCCATTTTTGGTCAGCATACCAAGCATGTACCTAGTTGCTAATGATATTGATGAAGAGAAAGAGGTAGATTTCTTGATCAGTCAAATGATCAAAATGTTCTGAACTAGCTCTTGATGGAATGAGTGGAATGGAAAAATCATGAAGCTCACAACCTTTTAAATCACTTTTAGTTCACTTGAAGTATAATTCATCAATTTCTAAAGACTGGTCCACATCTAAAAAACCCTATGGAGTGCTCAAGACAAGCATGGAAGAACATGGAATTTATCTAGTCCACTTGTTCCATATAGAGCTTATCTAGACATTTGATTCTAGTTGTAGAAAAGATAAATAGGCATTTTCATGGTACTAGATCTCAGACGTGTGGTAGTCTCAAGAAGAAAAAATCATATGGGTTTGTTCATTTTGGAGTCTATATCATATGCATAAAGTTTTAGATCATGTGAATAAACAAAAAAGAAGATAGCCATGTTCAAATTTGGCTCCTAATTAAAAATTTTCTAAGTTTCCATACTTAGCCATTTTAGACCAGACCATCATCAAGACGTCATGCAGGATCACATGTGCTAGTAAAATTAAACATTTTAGAAAAGCATGTAGAAATATCAAGTGGCTATCAGATCAAAAAGGTTTTTTCCTTTCAGTTTTAAGGCCATTCTCTACAAATTTGGTGTCCCCATGATCTTTACACTTCAACTTTTAAAATTGCAAAGTTCATCAAAAAATGGTAGATGTCTACATAGACATCATTTTTAAGAACCATAAAGTGACCGTTTGGATCTAAAATCCTTGGTGGGAACTTAAGAAGGAATGAATAGATAACAGGTGTCAAACATGTAAGAGCTTGATCAAGTCAAATGGTTAGTGAATCCCAAGGACTAATGAGAAAATGAGATTAGGGGAATGGGTCCTAAAGATCCATGGTCTGCATTTAATCAGATCTCAAAATTAGATAGAGAGAAATAAAGTCAAAAGGGTCAATGATCTAGGTCCACTACCTATAGCCAATAGTAAAGAAATGAGATAGGATGTTCAGAAAAAGTCAATAAAGTAAAATGGACCTAACTCAGTAAGCAATATAAAAGAACCCAAATTTGAGTATGACCCAAGTTACTAAAAAGTAAAGGATCAAAACTTGATGCAGTATTGGGTTAGACCAAAATGTATTAAGTTAGGTCCACAAACATAAAATAGGTATTTTAGGCCTAATATGAACCAAAGGAGTGGTGATTGGTTGCCAAAATAAGGACCTAACATTGAATAAAGTGCCATTTATATTGATTATAGTAAAACCAATAACCTTATATTCATTTACATCTATAGTTAGGTTGGGTCCAGTTTTCTAAGTATGGAGTAGGTATGTACTTTCAATAAAGAGACATGTAGTCCTTTCAACATGATCCCAATGCAAAAAAAAATCCACTCAGATAGACTTGAGGTATGGCTCAGTTAGATACATGAATATGAAGATTTTTTTCTGACAATGGAAATTTATTGAAAGATCCAAAGCAAAAGAACTTAGGTAAATAGAAAGCACTTAGAGTATTTATTTCTCACAAGATCATGACTTGCCACTTTTGGCAATCTCTTGTATTCTACTACATCTTGTTTGATCAATGGAATGATTCAAAGTCTATTTGGAAAAATCATGAATATCTTTCTCATAATAACCTATTCTAATTGGACCAAAAGTTGAGTGAAATATCTCTTGAAGATGACATATCATTGATTATCATGAACAATATGCTCCCCCTTTCTCTCTCTGCTCTCCCCCTTCCTCTCTATCCTCTCCCCCTTCTATATTATCCCTTTATTTTCATTTTATAAAGGGTTCTAAGATTTTAGACTTTTTATCTTTATGAGATATGGGACATTCCTTGAGATAATTCAAAGTATGTTCTACATGATTAGGCTTGACCCTATCAATTATTTATAAGAACTAACTCTTAATGCAATAATGACTTTCTTTGCCTATCTCTTACTTGAATCTATGTTTGATGAGTTGTGTATGATGGCATTGTGTGAAGGAGAATCTTCCTCATCCATTGTCCTTTTTTACTGTGTTTAGGGAGTTTTACATGTTGTTTATAGGTTTAGATTAGTGTTTTACTCTAAACCTCTTATATGAAATACTTGTGCAAATAGATTAATCTTGAGGTTGTGCAAGATAGTATTTTCCTCTACTGATATAGTGTGGTTTATAGCTCATGGTATTTTACCCTTTAAATTTGGTGCATCACCTAGTTAACTTTCTTAGGGGCCCTTATTCTCTTTCCACCCCTTTTCCTATGAAGTATTAGGCTTAGCTTTAGTTTTAGGTGAGCATCCAAGAGGATGTCAGCCTACTCTATAGGTGTAGCCATAAAATAGGTTACCCATAGGTTGGGGTTGTCCCAATATTATATATTAGTTGGAGAGATCCTAAAAACCCCTTTATAAGGGTGTAAACTAAGCCTAAAATAGTTTCTAACATGTTTGATTAGACCAAAGTCTAAAGTAGTGGAAGAATTTTTAGTGTTGTTATTCTACATATCAACCTTTGGATGCATTTTGGAAAACATAAATGGTAACTCTAAATATCTATTATCTAGTTTAAGTAGCCTATATTCCTTACCACCATCATTTGGTATGTATAATCACCACACATTTGATATAAACGCATGTTCATTCATTCATTATCTTTCATATCAAGCTAACATTATTCATGGCTTCAACCCAAGTGGTCCTCAAATTTTAATTCAATAGCTATATAATCATTCCTTCCATCCCTACAATGAGCCTGTCTATCCTCCATATCAACCTACTTATCTCTCTGGTCAACCTTGCCAAGTCTCACCTTTATTAGCTGAAGAACATGAAGTCTTTCCATCTTGGATCCACTTTTATGTCAATTAACCCAACTATTTCATACCCTCTATTTCAAAACTACCCTCTCCCACACCCATTTAGGAAAAGGATAAAGTGGCCAAATATTGCACATGCTACTCATGAAAATCAATCAAGGGGATATAAACCAGAAAAGGGAAATGCTAGTCAAGAAAGTCCATGAACTAGTTTTGGTAGAATAAGGGTTAGTTGTGCAAGAGATGAATCAATATATATATATATATATCAAAGAGATTGGTGTATAAGAGTTTTGATATTCTCCCTCCTTCCCTCAAAAGTTTCCTAAAAAAGATTTTCAAGTGCTTAGCTAGAGGGATACGCTCTTGATATACAAACAAGATGAACTTATTCACCCTCTGACCATCTCTCTCATGAAGAAGGAGCCTATTTTTAAAGGATAGAGGAAGAGATTAAAGTTAAAGTGGATCTCAAATAAGACAACACAAGTGTTTATAATGAAGATGTCATGATAGACAATTCACTTCTTTTGAAAGGGGAAGAGTTAGGTTTTAATCTAACTTATTGCTATGGTGTTGATATTTTAAAGCCTAAAGGCAATACTAATGCCTTCACTTTTAGAGATATGTATAGAAATGATCTGACAAAGAGTAGGGAAGAGTTTTTTTGGCCCCATGATCTTCCATTTTGTATGGATGTAGATGAAAATGATCAAGTCACAAAGATTGATATAGTCAATCAGTCAATTGACCATGTTGGAGAGGTCATAAATGATCTTGAGGAAGAAGTAAATGAAAAAGGGGATCAAGATGAAGTATGAAAATAGCTATACCATGAATTCATGGATTAGGTAGAGGTTATAAATTAGCCTATATCTCATCTAGAAAATGAAGAGGAACTCTCCCATCAGGGTGAGGGTATTGACCAATCTCATAATGAGATGTCCTTTGAAGGTAGTATTGATGTCTTAAAAAGTGAAGGAGAATGGTTAGATTTAGATCCACAGGGATATGATATGTTGGGCCTTAATTATATTTATGAACTAACATATGCCCCCTTTTAAAGAAAACAAAATAAGGATGGTGTTGAAATTGGAATTGTCTTAGATGACCGAGAGGAGGTTGTCTTTTGGGATGATTTAGAGCTTTTTTCCATAAGCCTAAATAGACAACCAAGCATTAGTTCAAAAGAGAAGGATGTAGGGGGACCTACAGTCTAATTTGAAGAAATAATTAAATAAATAGATCAATATGTCTACATTGGAGACATGTTTATCTCATTTCATCCACTTGAGATTATGCTAAAGGGATCAATAGCCAGGCATCTCAACTCACATATCATGAGCTCTCAAAGGTATGGTTTTTTCTAGCCTAGTCTATCATAAGTAAGTGATGCCAAATCCTTTCCATTTGATTTAGGTTGGAATTAATTTTATATTATAACCTTGTATATACATTAGATTAGGCTTCTTTATTTTATCTAAGTGCCCTTGTGTGCATTTGTTTGGAAGGTTAGTTGTTCTTTCTTTCTTTCATTTTCTTGCATGCATTTGCCTTTGTTTTTTTTTGTTTAAGTCCTTGTTTTTCAAGATAAAGTTCTAAAAAAAGGTATCCTTGCATCATCTTCATGACCAAATCAGTTTCAAAGAGGTGACTCCATGCCTATTAGATTAGACAATGTAGAATGAATTGGGTTCTCAAGTATAGCATGCATGCTTCCATATGAGTTGTTAGAAACGTTGACCATTTTTGGCACACATACAAAGCATGTGCCTAGTTGTTAATTGTCTTGATGAAGAAAAATAGATAGAGATACTGATCAGTCAAATGATCAAAATTTTATAGACTAGCTCTAGATGGAATGAATAGAATGGAGACATCATGAAGCTCACAAGATTTTAAAGCACTTTAAGTTCACTTTAAGTATAATTCATTACTTTTTAAATACTATTCCAAAGCTATAGAAACCCTATGGAGTGCTTAGGACAATCATGGGAGTGTGTGTAATTCATCTAATCCACTTGTTCCATCTAGAGCTTATCCAAACATTTGATTCTAGTTTTAGAAAAGATGAATAGGCATTTTCATGGCACTATATCTTGCATGGGTGGTAGTCTCAGGAAGAAACAATCATATGGGTCTATTCATTTTGGAGTCTAGTTTATATGATCCAAGTTATGGATCATAAAATGAAGTATAAAAGAAGATACATATGTTCAATGTTGGCTCCTAACATAGAATTTTTTAAGTTTCTATTCTTAGCCATTTTAGAACAAACCATCATCAAGACATCATACAGGATCATGTAGACTAGTCAAATTAAATATTATATAAAAGAATGTATAAATCTCAAGTGGATAGTGGATCAAAAGGCTTTGTTAATTTTAGTGTTAAGTCCATTCTCATAAATTTTGGCATCCCCATGATCTTTGCACTTTATGTTTTAAAATTGCAAATTTGGTCAAAAGATGGTAGATGTTTTCACAAACATCATTTTTAAGACCCATAAAGTGAATGTTTGGATATAAAACCCTTGGTGGGAACCCAAAAAGTAATTCTTGGATGAAAAGTTTGTGTGGGAGCTTGAGAAATTCAAATGGTCAGCAAATCCTAGGGATCAATGAAAAACTGATCTTAGGGGAATGGGTCCCAAAGATCCATGATCCACATTTTATCATATCTCAAAATCTGATGAAGTAAAATTAAAAGGGTCAATGATCCTAGTCAATTACCTACATCTTATAGAAATATAGATGAGCTAGGATGTTTGATGAAAGTTGATAAATCAAAATGGACCCAACTCGATAATCAAGATAAAAGGACTTGAATTGGTGTTCAACCCAAGTTGGTAGAAAGTAAAGTAACATAGTTCTATGTAGACTCAAGTTGGACTATAATGTATTAAGTTAGGTTTTTAGAGGTAAAATAGGTCTTTTAGGCCTAATATGAACCAAATTATTGGCATCTCATTTCCAAAATAAGGACTTGGCATTGAAAAGAGTGCCATTTATATTTATTATAGTAAAACTAATATCCTTAAATTGGTTTTCATCTATAGTTAGGTTGGGTCTAGTTTTTTAAGTATGTACTTTTAATAGAGAGATATATAGTCCTTTCAACATGATCCTAGCTATGACAAATCATTTCTTAGATAGACTTGAGGCATGTCTCATTTAAATACATGAATATGAATATTTTTTCCTCATAATGGAAATTTATTGAAAGATCCAAAGAAAAAAGGACTTGGGGATTTGGAAAGTAGTTGAATCATCCATTTCTATCAAGATCATGACTTTCCACTTTTGGGAATCTCTTATCTTCTAGTGCATCTTGTTCTATAAATTGAATGATTTAGAATCTATTTGGGAAAATCATAATATCTTGCTCATAATAAATTATTCTGATTAGACCAAAAGCTTGGTGAAATATCTCTTTAAGATGACAACTCATTGATAATCATGAACAATGTGCTCCCCCTTTCTATCTTTCCTCTCCCCCTTCTCCTATATTATACATTTCTTTCCATTTTGTAAAGGGTTCTTAGATTTTAATTATTTTTATCTTTCTGAGAGATAGGACATTCTTTGAGATATTGATTAGGCTCGACCCTATCAAGAATTTTTAGAACTACCTCTTAATGTAATAAGGACATTCTTTTCCTATCTCTTACCTTGAATTTATCTTTGATGAGTTGTGTATGATGGAATTATGTAAAGGATAATTTTTGTCATCCATTGTCCTTCTTTTTGACCTTATTTATGGAGTTTTCAAGGTTGTTTGCAAGTCTATATTAGTGTTCTACTCTGAACCTCTTTGATGAAATACTTATGCAAATATCTTTATCTTAAGGTTGTGTAAGCTAGTACTATCCTTTATTAATCTAGTGTGGGTTTGAGCTTATGGGAGTTTCCCCTTTAAATTTGGTTAATTTCTTGGTTAAATTTCTTAAGATCCCTTATTCTCTTTTTATCCCTTTTCCCATGAAGCATTCAACTTATCATTAGTTTTAGGTGAGCATCAAATAATAATCTGACCTACTCTGAAGGTTCAGACCCAAAATAGGTTACCCACATCCTAGGGTTGTTCTAATATTATATATTAATTAGAGAGATCTTGGAAAACCCTCTTCAAAGATGAAAATTAAGTCTATAATAGTTACCCACTTATTATTTTATGTAGGACTACATCGAACCAAGTGATAAAGCAAAATCAATATTTTTAGACATAATAGAAATGGAAAAATCAGGGATTGAAGCCTTACATACATTCAATAAACACCAAGATTTAGTCAAAAGGTAGTTTAACAAGAGAGAAAAAGTAAAATCATTCAAGATTTCAGATCTAGTACTACTTTGGGATAAATCCCATGAGAAGAAAGGATAGCATGATAAGTTTTCCCCATTATGGATTAAACCATACCATATTTCTGAGATCATGGACAAGAATGATTTTCATCTGAAGGACCTATAAGACAATGATCTTAGATATTTAGTCAATAGATAGTTCTTGAAGCACTACTTTAGGGCTATGTCATCAACATATATTACTAATTGATGAGGGACAGACAATTATAGCTATAAGATTATATTAGATTTCTTACTTTCTTAGATTATATTTCCTATTTTCTAGATTGGTTATTTTTAGTGCTTTCTCTAGTATTATGAATTATGTTTTCTATGATTGTAGCTAAGTTAAAACTCCAAACCAATTGAGCTTATGCTTAAATAGACTTGCATAAAAGGGGAAAATTAAAAAATTAGCAGTTCAGGTTTAGTTTATAGATTGGGCATATTTCTATGTTCTTTGAGTATTCAAGATAGAGGTATGTAATCATGAACCATTCTTGATATTGACACAATTGAATAATTTCACTAGGTATGTAGAAGCTGCTCTTAGAGTACATCATACATATTTATAATGTTTTCTTATTTTATTGGATCAAATACACTTATCACATTAAATACCTACTGCAAATGACAATTTTGGGTATAGGTGTAGTTGATAGGGACATTCTAGTAATAATTTGCTTTATAATCATACTACCTTACTAGGGTTCCAACACTTATCCTCTCATTCAAGAAGAAAAAAACCAATGGGTTCAAAAGAGAAAAATACTATCTACATAAAATCAAAATGCTCACATGATGAAATAAGGTCAATGTACCATACATCATGGTTAAGATAAAATAATGGAAATAGAATAAAAGGACCCTAAGGTATCTCTATCGGGGTTATAAATGTTTGGCTAGTAATAGAACAATGCTTGAGCTTCACTTGATTTAATATGATTTAAGAGAAACTAGAACAAAACCTATAGCTTCATCAAGCCTTCAAAAAACTCATCACAGTGAGAGTTAAATGAATTACATGTTTGACACACATAGATCAAAAAAAATTGGGAGGAAAGTATGTTGGGTGAATATGTTTAGGAGTCTCTTTCATGTTTCTATTTTTTTTTATGACATACGTCATGATTGATTTAAAAATTTCTAACAAAATTTTTAGGTTCTTGAATACTTAGGATTATTCCCCTTGTGATTCACCATTTATTATACCCAACACACCCCATTTTTGAAAATGGTAACCCTTGTTTCAAATTGTAGAAATTTTTGCTTTAAAGTGAACATTCAACTTGATTAGGAACTAGTATTGAATATCTTGTGATGATCTAGTATATTAGCACATAAGCTTCATTTGACTTCATCTAATGCTCTTATGTTTCCATGTTGTAGGTTTAATGGGGTCTTATTGATGGGAACATTGCCTAGGGTTTTACACCTTAATGCTAAATTGACTCTTTGTTTTGATTAACCCTTGGTTTGTTACTGATTAAATTGAATCTATATTTAAAATCATGTTAAAAAACCTTAGCTAATTTGTTTATCCTAAAGTCTTTTTGAAATAGGTTCAAAATTTATGTAGGGTCAAAATTACTAGAGAGCACTTTATTATATTAAGATTCTAGCCTAGGTCCTAATCATATTTATTAATAAAACTCAGACCTTAGGCTAAACTAATTATACTAGGTCCTTTTATGGTTCATGATGTCTAAATTACGTAGGGATCTCTTTTATTATAATATTAACTTAATCCTTACTATGTTTTGAATTGTATTTTATTAAATAGAAAACAAAACTTTGGACTATGTTTTATATATTTCCCAACTATTAACTTATGTCTTTAAATTTATGACTATAGATCTTATGACACATATTTGCTTAGGTTTAATTCATCCAATTTCATGAGATTGAGTTTAAAAGTCAGCAAGTTCTAAGAGCTCCATGATATTGACAAGTGTCACCATCATAAGATCCTTATATAATTGATCCAATGAAGTGAGGCTATGGTTGAAATGTCAAATGGTCTATAAAGCTCTAAGAGAGTGGCAAGTGTCACCATAGTAAGAGCTTAGTATAGAAATATAATGACCTATGGGAAGAATCAGGGTCAATAAGTCAAACAACATAGAAGCCCCATATAGCTACCAAGTGTCACATTCAATATCATGGAGTCTCAAGGAAATGGAAGGTGTCAAGTTTGGTGTTCAAAGTGTGAAAGTCATGCAGATGTCAAAGTTAAGCTCAACAAAGAGTCTTAAGGAGATGTTCAAAGATTTATGGTTGCACATATGTCAAATACATTCACATGGACATCAAATAATGGGTACACAAACATCAATTTTAAGATAGACATTTAGATTAAAATAATATCAAGATCAATGAACCATATTGATTCATACAAATAGATCCAATAGTATAAGATCAATGAGACTTTTTAAAGGTCTTAAAGCTAGTATAAAATTGACATGGCATATTTCCATGAGCTCAAAAATGAATATCAATAGTGAAAAATCAATTCAGCCTAAGGGAGCATGAAGTAAGGACATGTGTCCAAAGTCAATAGTAATCATGTTTTAAATTAAATGAATAGAATGACATGGCATTGTCGTATTGATAGAATATGTAGAGATATATTTATCGACAAAAATTAGGTCTCAGAATTAATTAATATTACTTTGGTAACTAAGCCGATTTGACATTCTGAGAAGGAATATTTTTTGTAAAAGTAGGGGAAGCATGTAATGCATAGTTTAGTTAAGATTGATCACAGTCAAACAACATCATTGGTTATAAAGCATTTCATGCATGTCTAAGTTCTAGTTTGAAAATAGCTAACTTAAAGTATCAGATAGGTTATTTTCACATCCTATAATATAAGGTATTTTCATGTAGTTCAAGATCTAATTATAAAAGATACCTTTATACACATGCACATGTTGCATACCTCTTGCAAATGCTGACTTAAACTAATAATTGTAAGTAAACTCTTAAATAGTTTTGACCGTAGTTAGAACTCAAGTTATGACTACCACATGTAATGAATTTTCATGGAATTAGAGGATGAGGCAACCTCTTCCCCAAGCATATTTAAATAATTCTAATCCACTAGTTGGAAAAAGGGGTGGGAATTTTTTTAATAACTAGGAACAAAAGAAATTTTACTTGTCAACAAATGTGTTTGTGTATTCTCTCTCCAATTTATATGTAGTTAAGCTTATCTTCTGGTTGTATGCTTCAATAATTCTTCATGTTTAATAGTTGAAATTAATTCTTTCTTTTCTTTATTGGTATTATAGTATTAGATGTGCAACAATATATTAAAGGATTAAAAACTTTTATTGATTATTGGTATTAAGTTGATTGATTCATGTTTTGAATGTGTATGAGTGCTTTGTTGGGTGAATATTTTATTGTCAACTAACTAATGACAAAATGGGTATATCAACCATAGCACAAGGATATTTACACCACAAAAAGTGTGGGTTTACCAGATCTGGATGAGGTAAATCTCTCCTCTCATCAAGGGGAGGTTCCCTATGAATATTTATATGCTATATGTATATATATAAGCAGAAAATAATACTCGGGGTAGTATAACAACATCCACCTATCTTTTTTTAGAGATGATATCCAAGGAAGAAGAGAGAGAAATCCTAGTTGTTAGCTAAGAACATTCCTCTTCTTTCAGGGATGGTATCCATCATAGAGCAAAATACCCCCTAAAGTAGGTTTAAAATTTAACAAAGAAACCTATGTAAGCACAAAGTCTTTAGTTGTCTCCTTCACCAATTCAAAATACGCGTAACCATAGAGTGAAATGAAGCATAAAGTCTTCACCTAAACCTACAAAGGATAAAAGGATCACCAAGATAAAAGTAGCTCAAAGTCTTTCTTCTATCTTTTAGAGATGTCCTCAAATAATGTCAACACACACACTTTGGTTATTAAATAAAACAAATAAGAGACTATCAGGAAAAAGGACATAAGAGCTATTTCTTAAATAACGTTATTGCCAGTAAAAATTCCTATGTTGAGATTAAGGAATCACTGATATATAGGATTCAGGTACTCTCAAGGAGCTGATTGAAGATCTAAAGTATTCCAAGGATGCTAGTGAGAAAAGTGATACAGGCCTATTGAATCGACTAGAAGAATTGCCTTGCGACCTCACCTCCAGAGATAACTAATTTCTCTCAGTAGAAGAGATGATCCAAGAATTCAAAAGTATGATTTAGAGGGATTTTGAAGAGAAAGCATTCTTAATGACTTCTATGGATAACATTTTAGATACTCAGTTGACTCTAGATAATCTAAGATCCAAGTTAACTATTCATGCCAAAGCAATCACAACATTGAAGGATACTACAATCAGGGCCAGAGTCATCTTCAGGAACACCATTGTACCAAAGAGTATAGGAATTTAGGCATCTATCACCATGTATGATGCTCATATGAAGAAGTCTGGTGGCAAAAGTTGAACCATTTTCCTTCTCTCTTCTTCCTCTCTTCTCATGCACTTTTGTCATGTAAAAGTGCATGCAATTTTGTAATATGTAATTACATGTAAAAAATCTGGAAAAATATCTCTAAGTAAAAAATGACTCATCTTTGACTAAGATATTTTTATATTTTAATCTTTTTAATTTTGAAGGTTTCTCCCTATATATAGAGGGGTCCTCTTTTGTAAAAGGATCTCTGATAATTGAGAACAAAAACTCTGCTAAAATTGAGACACTTCTTGAGACTTTGTGCTCAACTTGTAAATCATATTTTATCAAATGAATGAGAAACAGGTCTATTTCAGACTTTTCGTAGAAATCAAGGTGCTTTTCTTTAGATCCTTCATTTCCCTCCACTTGCTAAGATATTTCTCTGTACTATTAATGTACTGAGAAACAAGAGAGATAAGGTCCTCTAAATCTATCCTCACCTTGTTCATCTCAGAGCTCGAGTTCATCACCTTAGTCCTGGTTACAAACTCGGCCATATCCACGTGGCTGATATCTGTGTCTCTAATGTCGTCAACATTAGAAGTGACTGAGATAATTGGAAAAATACCCTAGTACTGGTACTTCATGGCCTTTGACTTTTTCAAAGAAGTTTTAGACATTAGAACTAGTCTTGATTGAGCAGGTGCTGATGAATGAGAATCTTTGGAGGGGTACTGCAATAATAATCATGATCATGCAATTAGGGGAAATTAGGCAAATTAGGGAATTTGCACATTGGGTGATCATGATTGAGGAAGGGCACTTGACAGGTCTGAGTCAGAAATTGGGTCAAAAAATGAGGGGAAAAAGAGGAAAAGGTGAAAAAATGAAAAAGAGAAAAATTTATCCAGAGTTAGAGAAATCGGAGAAAAAAAGTAAGGGTGGCAAAATTCACCGCCCTAGCATGTGGAATGGCTTCCATGCATGAGCGGTGAATTTCGCCACCCTTATATGAAGGGGAAGAAGAAAAAAAAGGGCATAGGTGGTGAATTTTTCCATCGATGCATGCTTCTTGGGAAAGTGCAGGGGTGGAAAAATTTGCCACCCATGCACTTTTGGCAAGCATCGGTAGTGAATTTCACTGCTGATGCCACAAAAAAGGTGTAAACCTGTATCAACGGTGAATTTTGCCACTAATGTAGGAGGTGGGTAGGCAAAGTTTTAGTTTAGGGTGGAAAGTTTTTTGCCACTGGAAAGCACCAATAAATTTGTGAGAAAGAAAGGAGGGTGGCAAAAATCATCACCCCAACATGGGGAATATGATAGAAGGCTGATGGGGAAGGGAGAAAGAGAGGTCGGCAAGAGGAGAGGAGGAAGGGGGCTGACAGCCCTAGGAGAAGAAAAATGCAAAAAAAATCCCTACAAAACAACAACTAAAAACAAAACTTAAAGAGAGGAAAGGAAAAGAAAAAGATGTCAAAAACAAGACCTACCTAGAAAACCACGTGCATCGTGAGCTCAAATCCACCAAAACACACTTTTACCTATTCATTAGATCATCTAGAGGCAGAGGGTAAGAGGAGGAGAGAAAGGAATGAATAAAAATGAGGTTAAAATTGGATTAAATGGGGTGAAAACTGACCCCAACAACTTAGCACATTTAGTAATAAATGTTGTGCATAAAAATTGAGGCAGTGCAAGGGAAGCAAAATTTGCCACCCATACACTGGAAAAATAAGGAGACATGCAGGGGCGACAAAATTTGTTGCTCCTACATGTAAAAGAGGAAAAAAATGTAGGGGCAGAAAATTTTTCCACTCCTACACGTCCAGATGCATGGATGGAAAAATTTGTTGCTCCTACATTTTGGAAAAAATGCACTGATGGCAAAAATTGCCACCCGTGCACGAAAACAAAAAAAATGGCTAACTCTAAAAAATCTAGATCTTGGTCCCCTAGTCATATCAAGACCATAACAACTTTCACATTTTAGGGAAAATGTAATGAAAAAATGTTACACATTTTGAACGGTGTCAGTTGAGCCAATGCAAGAACGAGTAAAACCCATCTTGAAAATGGACTTAGAGGGACAAAGGGCGAAACAGACAAGTTTCACAGGGGGTTGTTCCAAAAATGAGCTAAGCTAATTTTAGAAACAATAGCTATCTCCTATTGGGGAACTTTTGTAAATCAAATTGATCAATGGGAGTAGAAACCAGTCTCTAAGTGCCTTCATCCAAGCCATTGGGCTACGGAGTCAACCAAAAATGAAAGAAAAACAAACAAAAAGTGAAAACTATACAAATATACAAGTGGATCCATCTAATCTTCAAGGATTGAATAGCTTTAGATATTTCCCACTATGGGGTAGTGAAAATGGTGTTCCATCCTGATACTTTAGTAAGAAGTTATTCTCACCACAGAGCTATCGAATGGTGAACAGACCTCTCCACAAAGAGTCAAATTTGTCATGCATTTCCTTCAGTTCTCACCTCTTGTCCCACAACAAGACTTGATCTCTGACTTGAAAATCATGTACCTTAGCCTTTTTATAAAAAAGTTTATTCACTTGATTCTAATGCACCGTAATCCAGTCCACCACCATGGTTCACTGCTCATTTAGTTTGGTCAGACACATGATTCTTTTGTCGATCAAACTTTCAAAGGTTGAATCTTCAATTTCTTTGGCTAACCTGAGTGTTGGTAGTTATAGAGTGATGGGTATCTCTACATTCAAGCCATACAAAAGGTGGAAAGGTGACATACCTATGGCCCTCTTGGGTGTAATCCTATCTACCCATAAATCATCAAATAGTGCTTTGTGCCACGTTATCTGATTATTATCAACTAATTTCTTGATAATAGTGACTAGGTTCTTATTGCTCAATTCTACTTGGCCATTTCCCTAGGGCAAATAATCTGAAGTGTGGGACAGGGTAATCCCATAATAAAAATAGAATTGAGTAATTTCATGTGAACAAAAATAGGCTGCATTATTTGTTACAATCTTGAGTGGGACCTCAAATTGAGAAATGATATTTTCCTTAAGAAAACTGCACACTACTTCAGACATAGCATGCTTGGTTGGGATGGCCTCCACTAATTTGGTAAAGTAATTAGTTGCTGTGAGGACATAATCATGTCTGACACTCAAAGATGGGTTGACTATGCTAATGAAGTCAATACCCCACTACTGAAAAGGCTCTTCAATTATTACTGGCTTGAGAGGAAACACAACTAGTTTAAGCTTTCCAATGAATTGTTGACACAATTTGCATCTACGCACCTATTTGTGGGCATCCTAAAATAGCATAGGCCAATAATACCTTGCTTGTAAAATCTTGTACATTGTCACTAGTGTAGAAAAATGTCTTCCACAAGACAAATTATAGAAAGACTCCAAGAGTTTATCTTGTTGTACCTTATCAACACAATGAATAAATGCCCCATCTAGGTTCCTTTTGTATAGACCATTATCCCATAAAACATAGTTAACAACCTTTAGTTTAACATTTCATTTTTCCTTATAGGAGAGATGAGTGGGACACTCACCATAAGTCAAAAAAGGGGCAATGTTAGAATACCACTCATTAGTAGTGGCAACAAAAAGGACCGTGGGTATGCCTTTAATCTCTATTTCTTCATTTTTTGCTCCCTCAGGAATGTTGTTGGCAATCAACTGACAAAGACCCTTTCCCCACACAAGTTTGGTAGGTTTGATGTCTAGATCAAACTCCTAAATCTTGGCAATCCAATTACCCATTTTCATACCAAACTCTTGTTGAGTCAAAATGGACTTCACTATTGTATCCGGCACCAGAACCTCAATGTGCAAGTTTAGGATATAAAACCTAAAATGTTTGCCTGCTTTGACCACCGCATATGCATACTTCTCCATGTTGGAATATTTCAGCTCATGAGCCTTGAGTGGACAACTCATGAAGGAAATAGGGGATTCTACGCCTTCTTAGTTCTATTGAACTAAAATAGCTGAGAGTGTATGTTCTAAAGCATAACTATATATTTTGAAGATTTTGGTGTAGTCTGGGCAAACCAAGATTGGTGCGCAAGCAATTGCTTTTTTGATGTCTTTGAACACTGATTTACCCTCCGTAGTCCACCTGAAGGTAGTGTTACCTTTCATCATATTGATGATGTGGTGAGTCTTCTCAGTGAACTCAGGGATGAACCTTTGAAGAAAATTCACCTTTCTAAAGAAAGAGTGAACCACAATTTTACTGGTAGGTAGAGTAAGTTCTTGGATGGACTTGACTCTTTTCAAGTCAATTTTAATACCTTCTTAGGACACAATGTGTCCAAGAAGTTTGTCTTTAGTCACCCCAAAGACAATTTTTTTGGGATTTAGAGAGATACCATTCTAATGATAGTGTTCCAATATTCTTTGTAAATGGTGGACATGGTCATAATGATGCTTTGAAAATAGCATCAAATCATCCAGGTATACTAAAATGAACTTACCCATTTCATCTTTGAAAGTGAGGTCCATCACTCTTTGAAATGTGGCACCTACATTTATCAGACTGAAAGGCATTCTTCGATAGGTAAAGGTGCCCCATGGTGTGGTGAAAGCAGTCTTATGTTAATCTAATTTTCCAACTTCAACTTGATTGTACCCTGCAAAACCATCTAGCATTGATAACATTTATGAACCTATTACCATTTGCAGAACTTGATCCATGATAGGGAGAGGTTAGTTATCTTTTAGAGATAACTGATTCAAGTTTCTAAAATCTATGAAAATTCAAATTTTGTCATTCTTCTTTTTGACATGTACTATGTTGGCAATCCATGTGGAGTGATGGATTGGGAAAATTATCTAGGCATCAAGCATTTTTTATATCTCAGCTAAAATGGTACTTGAGATTTTTGGATTATATTGCCTGGAATTTTGCTTATAAGGCACAGAGTTTGCCTTAAGAGGAATGTCATGGTGAATGTCATCAGGCCTAAGTGATTTTAGGTCATCATAAGAATATGCTAAGACATCTATATATTGGTAGAGTAGATTGGCAAGATTGAATCTCTTCTCAAGAGTACAACATTTCCCAATGTTCATCATCTTAGGATCTCCCTTGGTTCCCAAGTTTACTTGATCAAAATCTTGGGAGGAGTTTGAATCTATTCGGTAATGTTTGATAAACCTATCATGGTTATCAAACAATTTCTCTAGTGAAACTAACCCTTTGAGAATTTTATTCCTTTTAAGCTGCAAAAAATCCTCACCTGTGTTCACATTCAATTTAGAAGTTGCTTCACATTCTCGAAGTTCACTGCCTTCAAAATGCAATTGTTTGAAGCTATCCTCTTGCTCCAAGAAGGCAATGATTTGATCATCATTGTTGAACACTTGCCAATGGTTGGCATTATCAGGTACTCTTGGCTGAAAGACTAGCTCAATAGTGTACTTATCTCCTTTAAAATCTAGGTGGGGAACTAAGAGAGTAGCAAAAATAACCAATGCATCTGCCCAGTCATTAAATTCTTTTAGAATGGTAGAGACATTGAAAGCATCAAAATTTTCAATTTGGTCCTAGATAAGATTTCAATAGTGGCACAATCTTTCATTCTTGGTCTGATAGAGGTTTCTTACCTGGCAAACCACCAATTTGGTGTCCCCTTTAGCATGGAGTAGTTTAATGCCTTTTTCTCTAGTAGCCTGTAATCCAAGTAATAGGGATTCATACTCAGATGTGTTGTTGGTGTTGTTGAACTACAACTTGTAGGACAAAGGAACAATATCTCCTTGAGGAGGTACCAACACAACTCTGGCTCTTGAACTGGTAGAAGAGCAACTGCCATCAAATTCTAAGATCCATACCTCATTAGACACTGCATTTCTTTTGAAAACTTCTTCATTTGGGGGAAAAGGTTCTCTGATGCATTCATTTTGCTTTTCCAATCTCCCATTGTGTTAGTTAAACACATTTCCAAGTTATCACCTGTAGGAGTTTCATCAGATGCCTCATGGATCTCGTCCATAGATAGGAAGTAGTTTCCCATGCCAGAAGACTCAAATAAAATTTGAGCTTCTAGTATTGATGATCAGGTGACTACATATCTTGCCTCTTTTTTAGAAATAAATTTCTTCATAACACCTTGAATTGGGATCCTCACCTCTGACAAGTCCATGCTTAGCTCACCTCCAACATCCTCGCAGAAATTTTGCCCAAGCAGGATGTCGTAAGAGGCTAGAACATCAGCCACTAGAATCATCATTTTTATCCTATTTTTTGGAAAAGCTGTGAAATCAAACTGGGCATCTTTCATCTGACCAAGGAGTGGGACTTGCCTTTTTTCCATATAAAAACATCTCCCAAAAGTTTTGGTCAAAGTTAGACCAAGGGAATCTACCACCTTGGCAGGCATAACACTATCTGATGCTCCAAAGTCTATTATGTAATTACTCAATTTGTAACCATTTATAAGCAGAGAAACATAAAAAGGCTCTATTTTCCTGGGATCAATAGGAGTCACAAAAAGATTATTTTTGGTGGATTTGTACTTAGGCCTTTGAAGAATCTTGTCTTGTGGGCACAGCTTTATTTTTCACATATTCTGCCAACCTATCAAATTGTTCAGTGTTAGCTCTCAAATACTCAATCTCTATCATTTGGATCTTAGTCTTTCTAGCATGATTAATTATATCAAATAATTGAAAATAATTATAGATAAAAGAAGAGGATCCATCATCTTGGTCTTTATTGGGTGCAACATTGGTTTGAACAACAGAGGTGGAAGATATGGGGCGGTTGGAGGTACTTGCTTTTTTGTGAGTTACCTAATTTTTTGATTGAGGAGGCAATGAATTCCCTCATTTAGTGATGGAAACCACCGGCTAAGGTTCTTCTTCTACTTTTCCTTTGTCAACATGTAGAGCTGACTAGTTTTGAGATCTAATAAAAATAGCATAAGATCCATCCAACCCTTTTCCTTTACTTCCAGCTTCATCCTAGTAATCTAGGAAACCAATATTGGAGTCACTAGCTAACTCTTCTTCTTAATCCTCAAAGAGGTTAGCATCATCTTTTTGGTCCAACTTAGGTTAGATTGAAATGTCATGTTTAGCCTCTAGGTAATCGACTGTTGCATTGGCAGGTGTTGCTTCAATGGCTAGTTTCCTTGGAGGGGGAGGTAGGTGATTTGGTTGTCCTTGGTTTTGGGCAGCATTACCCTAATATTATTGATTTTAGAACATTCTTCTTGGCATATCTCGATAGGTGGGAGTATACATACCTTAGGCTATTTGTCTCTTCAAATCTATCAGTTCATTTGTCAATTTTTGCACCATAGGGTCTGTAGTGCATGTAGAAGAGCTTTCAGCAGATGAAGAGAATCTATTTTTACTAGAGTCTTTTCTAATATTACCTACCAGGATAAGATCATCTTCAATCTCAGTAGCCACATTTTGAGCCAATGCGAGATCCATAGGGCCATCTTGCCTCAACAAGAAGCTTACTTTGAGAAGTTGTGAGTTGATAAAAAAGCACTTAAGATTCTCTGGCGTGGGCTGAGTGACGGTTGGAATTTGGTTCTTTAACTTGTTGAATTTGGTTATGAAATCCATCATAGGTTCCTGGGATTCTTTTTTCATCTATGTCAGCTATACTAACAAGGTGTATGCATCTTCAATAGGTTTAAATCTAGCTTCAAATTTGGACTTTAGCGTATTCCAGTCAGTTATAGTTTGAGCTTGAAGGTGGTAGAGCCAATCCATGATAGCGCCTTGTAGAGTTTCTATAGAAAGTCTCAATACTACATCTTCAAATTCCACACTAATTACATCACATGCTATAGAGAAGGTGACAATATGCTCATTGGAATGAACCTTCCTATCACCAAAAAACTTGGAAATTTTTTTCCTAGAACTATGAGGTAGTTCATGCAAGGGTGGGGTCAAATTAAGAGGACCAAAATAATTGCCCCATAGACCTTGAGCCATTATGATAGGATGATTAAATGGTGGGATAAAAAATCTTGGTGGGGTTAATAAAGATAAATCTTTACTAGTATTGAGGCTAGAAGCTTCACCAGGTATGGCAGATCTGGCCTTGGTAGGAGGGAAGCTCCTACTTCACTAAAGAAAAGATGATGAAAGATAAATCTCAAAATTATTTTGCTACACCAACTCAAATATAGGATCAAAAATACCCTAAGCTCTCTAGCCTCATGTATATGATGGATCTGCTAGAGTGTCAAATGAAAAAGTGACTAAAATCACTTCAAGTTAAAGCTTGAGACTTCAAAATGCACGTTTGTATCCCCAGTAGAGTCACCAAAAAGTTGTTGGGTGAATATTTTTTTGTCAACTAACTGATGACAAAATGGGTATATCAACCATAGCAAAAAGATATTTACACCACAAAAAGTGTGGGTTCACCACATCTGGATGAGGTAAATCTCTCCTCTCATCAAGGGGAGGTTCCCTATGAATATTTATATGTTATATGTATATATATAAGTAGAAAATAATACTTGGGGTAGTATAACAGCATCCACCTCTCTTTTCTTAGAGATGATGTCCAAGGAACAAGAGAGAGAAATCTTGGTCATTAGCTAAGAACATTTCTTTTATTTCAAGAATGGTATCTAGCATAGAGCAAAAAATCCCGTGAAGTATGTAACAAAGTTACCAAAAAAACTACGTAAGCATAAAGTCTTCCATTGTCTCCTTCACCGATTTAGAATACGCGTAACCATAGAGTGAAATGAAGCACAAAGTCTTCACCTAAAACTACAAAGGATAAAAGGATCACCAAGATAAAATTAGCTCAAAGTCTTTCTTCTATCTTTTAGAAACATCCTCAAATAATGTCAACACACACACTTTGCTTATTAAATCAAAAAAATAAGAGATTATCAGGAAAGAGGACATAAGAACCATTTCCTAAATAACACAAATTACTTCAACACAAAGTCTGAAATAAACCTATTTCTCATTCATTTGATAAAATATGATTTACAAGTTGAGCACAAAGTCTCAAGAAGTGTCTCAATTTCAGTAAAGTTTTTGCTCTCAATTATCAGAGATCCTTTTACAAAAGAGGTCCACTCTACATATAGGGAGAAACCTTCAACATTAAAAAGATTAAAATATAAAAATATCTTAGTCAAAGATGAGTCATCTTTGACTTTGAGATATTTTTTTAGATTTTTTACATGTAATTACATATTACAAAATTGCATGCACTTTTACATGACAAAAGTGCATGAGAAGAGAGGAAGAAGAGAGAAGGAAAATGGTTCAACTTTTGCCGCTAGACTTCTTCAGATGAGCATCGTACATGGTGATAGATGCCTGAATTCATATACTGTCTAGTGTAATGGTGTTCATAAAGATGACTCTGGCCCTGATTGTAGCATCCTTCAATGCTATGATTGCCTTGGCATGACTAGATAACCTAGATCTTATATTATCTAGAGTCAACTGAGTATCTAAAATGTTATCCATAGAAGTCATTGAGAATGCTTTCTTTTCAAAATCCCTCTAAATCATACCTTTGAATTCTCAGATCATCTCTTCTACTGAGAGAAATTGGTTATCTCTAGAGGTGAGGTCACAAGGCAATTCTTCTAGTCAGTTTAACAGGCCTGTATCACTTTTCTCTCTAGCATCCTTGGAAGACTTGAGATCTTCAATTAGCTCCTTGAGTACCTAAATCCTATATATCAGTGATTCCTTGATCTCAACATAGGAATCTTTACTGGCAATAATGTTGATGGATATCAAGGTGCTTTTCTTCAAATCCTTCATTTCCCTCCACTTGCTAAGATATTTATCTATACTGTCAATGTCCTGAGAAATAAGAGAGACAAGGTCCTCTAAATCTATCCTCACCTTCATCTTAGAGCTCAAATTCATTACCTTGGTCTTGGTTATGAACTCAGCCATATCTAAGTGGCTGATCTCTATGTCTCTAATGTCATCAACATTAGAAGTGACTGAGGTAATCAGAAAAACACCCTAGTACTAGTACTTCAACCCCTTTGACTTTTTTGGAAAAGTTTTAGACATTGGAACTAGTCTTGATTGAGCAGGCGCTGATGAATGAGAATCTTTAGGGGGGTACTACAATAATAATCATGATCATGCAATTAGGGAAAATTGGGCAAATTAGGGAAAATTGGGCAAATTAGGGAATTTGTACATTGGGTGATCATGACTGAGGAAGGGCACTTGACAGGTCTAGGTCGGAAACTAGGTCAAAAAATGAGGGGAAAAAGAGGAAAAGGTGAAAAAATGAAAAAGAGGAAAATTTCTCCAAAGTTAGAGAAATTAGGGGAAAAAAGTAAGGGTGGTAAAATTTGCTGCCCTAGCATGTGGAATGGCTTACATGCACAGGCAGAAATTTTTTCCACCCTTATATGAAGGGGAAGAAGGAAAAAAAAGGGCACGGGCAACAAATTTTGCCACCCATGCATGCTTCTTGGGAAAGTGCAAGGGTAGTGAAATTCACATCCCATGCACTTTGGGCCTGCATCGGCGGCAAATTTTGCTGCCAAAGCCACCAAAAAGGTGCAAACCTCTATCAGTAATGAATTTTGCCACCGATGCAAGAGGTGTGTAGGTAAAGTTTTAGTTTAGGGTAGCAATTTTTCCGCCACTAGAAAACACTAGCAAATCCATAGGAAAGAAAGGAGGGCGGTGAAAATTGCCACCCCAACATGGGGAATGAAATGTTGATGGGGAAGGGAGAAAGAGAGGTTAGCGAGAGGAGAGGAGGAAGTGGGATGATGGCCTTAAGAGAATAAACATGCAAAAATAAACCCCTACAATATAAAAACTAAAAACAAAACTTAAAAAGAGGAAAGGAAAAGAAAAATATGTCAAAAACAAGACCTACCTAGAAAACCATGCACATCGTGAGCTCAAATCTGCCAAAACACACTTTTACCTGTTCACTAGATCATCTAGAGGTAGAGTGCAGGAGGAAGAGAGGAAGGAATGAAGCAAAATGAGGTTAAAATTTGATTAAATGGCATGAAAACTGACCCTAACCACTTGATGTGTGTAGCAATAAATGCTACATGTAAAAATTGAGGCAGTGCAGGGGTGGTGAAATTCGCCGCCCTTGCACTGAAAAAATTAAAAGACATGCAGGGGTGACAAAATTTTCCACTCCTATATGTAAAAGAGGAAAAAAATGTAGGGGTGGAAAATTTTTCCACTCCTACACGTCGAGATACATGGGTGGCAAAATCTGTCACTCCTGCATGTTGGAAAAAATGCACTGACTGCAAAAATTGCCACCCGTGCACAAAAATAGAAGAAAATGGCTAACTCTAAAAAGCTAAATCTTGGTCCCCTAGTCATATCGAGACTGTAACAACTTTCACATTTTAGGGAAAATGTTACGAATTTTGAATGGTATCAGTTGAGCCAATGCGAGAATGAGTAAAATATGTCTTGAAAATGGACTTAGAGAGACAAAGGGTGAAACAGACAAGTTTTGCAGGGGGTTGTTCCAAAAATGAGCCGAGCTGATTTTGGAAACAACACGCTTTATTTTGGTGTAGTTTTTTATGTGTGTGCAAAATATACCTCAAATAACTCACTATCCTAAGCCATAATCTCTTACTTAAGGGTGTGCAATAGTTACTCTAAAATGGGAAACCTTTGACTGAGGTTTGTGAGTTTCCTATATTAGTATTTCCTTAAGTTTTTTAAACTATGTTTTACTATGTGTGTATAATTGCTTCTTGAAATAGGAATAGGGTTTTAAAGCACTTATATATTTAGAAACTAATTAGAGAGGTGATTCTTGAAAACTATAGAGTCTTCTATTTTGAGTTACCCTTACCTCCTTTTTTGAGTTTTTTTAGATCTACCCACTTAGATTAGCAACCAACCACCCATCTAACTCACATAGGGATTCAATACCATTTAGGAACCATACCTCCATCTAAAAACGTTATCAATAACCTGTATGCCTTACCAATTATTCTATCAATAGGTTTTTCCAACCACATACCTACAACACATGCCTTTGAGTGGAGTTTACCTCCATTGGGATCATAAAATGTTAGAGGCTACCTCATTAACTATGGTGTGCATAAAAACCACATCAATAGTTTCACTAGTGCTAGAAGGAGAGTCCGAACATCTAACGATAGTAGTATCCTTAACATAGAGTTACACTAGAGTCACCTAGGAAAGTTACTAGATCTAATTATTAGGCTAGTCTTCTAGTCTCACCCTTGACAAATCATAAGAGACCTAGAACTATACTAATAGCCTCATTTCAAAATAATCCATCTCATCCACTAAGGAACCCCTTACCCATATGGAATCCTCTACCCATTAATCAACCAATGACTAAAAAAACACCTTAGTTAGTTAGATATGTTATTTCTATCCTAGGAGACACACATGATTTACCTAGGAGTTTTAAAAAGTACCTACCATCCTTTTCTATTTTAAGATCAAGAACAATAGAGGAACAGACCAAATATTTTAAAACTAGTTTAAGATTAATTATTGTTGTTGATGAAGATGTAACATGAAGATTATCCCCTTTTACATTAATGGATGCTAATTATGATTGGTATTTAAATCTAATAAAGAACTCCATAACTTTTTAGGATGAGTGTTAAGTTAATTTTCTTGCACAATTTGAATAAGTTATCGATCCTAATTTGTTATATCAACACTTCACCAGCATGAAGATAGATCCTAATGAACCTATATGTAATTTCAATGGAAGGTGTCAAAATATGTATAACTAGTTAACCATAAGGTACAAACCATAAGATATATTAGCATTGGAAATGTACAAGAAAATTTTGGACCCATCACTATCATGTTCTTGAGAAGAGTAGTTGTGGTCAATAATTTGTCATTAACCTATGAAGAGGCCATCAACATAAATATACAACTCAATCCCTAGATGCATGGCATACCTAATGTCAACAATCACTTCCTAGTATTTTATAGGTACCACACATGAATCGAAATATCTTGGTATTCAATTAAAACCAACTCTACACACTACCTCCGTTAATTAACACAACATAACTAAATTTTAGCTTCTTGAATAATCATACTTAAGGCAATGGTTACCAACAAAATCAAAAATCAACTATGCCTTCTACTTCTATTTTATAAGGTACTAACTCTATAAAGATAGAACTAGATTCTTTTCAGAAGATGGTTCAAAATTTGAGAAATTATTTCATAAATATGCAAAGGAGTATGGGCAATGAAAATGGCCTAAATGGTAAATAAAATGTTATATTTTAGATATATAACAAAACATTCAATAAGACTGAGTAGCCTAACAAGCCTACATAGATCAACATTGTAAAAATAACTCTACCCAATTGATGCAAAATTTAGAATAATTTTGATTATGGTGAGCTCAATTGCAATGTAGTTTTTTTAGTATTTGAAATCTTTTGAAGAGATGTGGTTAGACAAGATTAGATGCATAATTTTCCTGAATATCATCTAGATCCTGGATCTTCTAGCACTACCATGTTATTTCACATTCACAAGTTTCCCTTTCTAGGTGAAGATGATAATGAGTCAACAGACAAAATAGATTAATTTCATGATTTCTAGAAATTTCAAAAAGGTGGCTATAGTCTAAGGAACAATAAGTGACTCACAATGTCATCTACCTCAAATTCTACTACATTTTTGCCTAATCCTAAAGATGACAAGAATCCACCTCCTCTAAGAGGGAGTGATCAACCTCAAACCAATAGGGAACCTAGTAAGGGAGGATATAAATTTGTCAAAGACATGAAAAATATCAAATCAAATATAACTCTTCATGAGTTAGCTCAAATTACCAAGCAAAAGGAGCTATTGTATACATCGATTACTAGGAAAAAACCTATGGAAAAATTAAAAAAACATCCATGAACAAATCAAAAACATCTAACACCAATGTTATTTACAAGAGAAAGCTAAAAGTTTCACCTTTTTTACTAACTATTAGGGCATTCAATAGGAATATTCATAATTATTTAGTTGAATCTAGAGCTTTTGTAACTATCATGCCTATTTCCATATGTCAAAAGCTTGGTTTGGTGACAAGCACTTCAAAGAGAAAATTTAACAATTATCGAAGATAGTAGTCCTTATAGTTGGTGAACTAATGAACATACATATCCAACTAGTCTTTAAACCATGCGTTTACATGACCATTGATATCTTGGTGGTAGATATACCTGAAGGTTATGGACTTTTTTTGAGTTGATACTATTCCAAATCACTTAATGAATATCTCTCTATAGACTTTTATCATATAGGGATGCCATGGAGAGGAGTTGAAAATCAAATAAAAATTGATAGAGAGATAAGAATGAAGTATCCCATCATAGAATATAATGTCAATAATGAAGATGTAAATTATGAGTCTTGTAGCCTTGATGTTTATACTTTTACTACTCAAAACAAGTTCAAAATCTATAACTTGAGGGTTCTAAACAATGATGGACTTTAAAATTTGATTTCTCTAAATCCAAATAAGGATCAAGCATGGGAATAAAGCTGATTGATCCACAAAGTAAAAATTTATTGGTAGCATATAGATTAAAATTTCCATGCATGAATAATAGAGCTGAGTATGAGGCTTTAATTATATTATTACAATTTGTGTTTAAGAACAATGTAAAGCAAGTACTCGTAGTTGGTGACTTAGATCTAGTAGTTAACAAAGTTAAAAAAAATATCAAGGCAAGTTATCCTACTTGAGAAGGTAAAATCATAGAGCATGGGAATTGATTGAAATCTTTGAAGCTTTCAACATAGTAGCCCTTCCTAGAGAGTAAAATCAAGTTATTAATTCACTAGTTGTTGTTGCTGATTTAGAGCCCCTCTAAGAATCTAAGGTAAAGATTTTCTCCATTGAATTAGTGCCTTGTCCCTTTGTATTTGATAACTTAAAAATTTCTAAGTCTTCAATGATGACTGGTAAAATATTTATTTTCTAACCAATTCATGGGAATTTGAGTCCCAAATCATTGATGACAACGATATTAATTACCTCTATCAAGAGGAATAAGACACAAGAGGTATTCTCTAACTCAAATAAAATTGTATCCCAGATGGATTGGTTTGTTTAGAAAGGTCCTTTAACATAGATCCTCAAGCTCAATAGCTCAGGTAACCCAAGGTCAATGAATCTGAATTGAGGAAGGAGAGCTTGGGAGATGACCATAGCTTGCGCTATATTAATATAGGTCTTATTTTCACCTCAGAAGAGAGACAATGAAAGAAGGATTTAATCATTTGCTACAAAGATGTCATTGCTTGGACATATGAGGACTTGAAAATATATGAAGCATAGGTCATTACCCATACAATTTATTTTAAGCTAGATCATAATCCATTCAAACAAAGGTAGAGACTACTCAATCTTATTATGGATCCTCTCATCCCAAGAGAAATGGAGAAGTTATTGAGCACAAGAATCATCTTTTTGATGAGACATTCTACCTAGGTGGCCAATTTAGTCCTACTAAGAAAGAATAATGGTGAGATCAAACTATGTGTGTATTTTAGGAACCTAAATAATGCTTATAAAAATGATAATTATCACCTACCTTTTCTAGATGAGGCGATATAGATAGTAAGTGGTTCTAAAATGATATCTTTCTTAGATGGATTCTTGATCTATAACCAAGTACTGGTGAAATCTATGGATAGGATGAATATGACATTCACCATAAAATGGATAACCTATGCCTATAATAGGATGACATTTGGCCTAATAAATGTAGGAGTAATATTTCAACTTGTTATGGATCATGCTTTCAAGGGATTGATAGGAAAATAAATAATCATCTACATGGATGATGTTATGATATTTTAAAAACATAGGGAGGATCACATAACCCATCTAAAGTCCATATTTGAGAGATGTAGAAGGTTTGGTGTTTTTCTAAACCCAAAGAATAACATATTCAAAGTGATTGGAGGTAAGCTCTTAGGGCACATCATCACTAAAGATAGGACAAACATTTATCTAAACTAAATTCAAGGAATTTCAAAGATTGCACCACCAAATAGTAAGAATGAGGTCAAATCATTCTTAGAAAATATTAACATCATAAGGAAGTTCATCGTAGAATTTGTAGAAATGATTAGATCTCTAAATGTCATGCTCAAGCAGGATGCCAAAATAGAATGGATGGATGAATCCTGAAAGTACTTCCAAGACATTAAAGATTTAATATCATAGGATCTAGTATTGATCAATCCATATTTCATGAAATATTTAAAATTATATTCATTCACTTCAGAACATACAATCACTCATTTTATAATGTATATTGATGAAACTAAACATCTAATTACATTCAGGAGCACAAATTTGAAGATGCATAACTTAGATACTCTATGATGGACAAACAAATATTCACCCTTGTTAAAATAGTGAATAATTTTTGGTATTACATCTTGAGGAATAAAACCATTGCCATCATGCCTAATCTTAATGTCAAGCCTACCTTACAATAAAATGAATTAGGAGATCATCGAGGCAAATGAAAGGCCAAGATTCAAGAATTTGATATAGAGATTAAACCTACAAAGATCATTCAAGAATAATGCATTGTTCATCTCATGACCAAACCTAACCCTCATATCATGGTTGAAGAGGTATGTGAAGCTCAAGTATCTAAAGGAGAAATGTATAGTGGTATAATACAATATTTTGTTATAAGAACTTGCTCCCTAGATCTTGATAGAGAGAGAAGAAGAGCCTTGAGGCTCAAAGCTGATCATTACATGATCAAGAAGGGGTTTCTCTAAAAAAATAGCTAAGAAAGTATTTACCTTAGGTGTGTGTCTACAGATGAAGCCAATTTTTTTTATAAAAATTGCATTAAAAAATAGACAGTTGTCATCCTTCCAGGAATACCATAGTTAACAAGATCGTAAGAATGGGCTATTATTAGCTTATACTTTTCAAGGATGCTCACACTGATGTGAGGATATGTCATGGATGCTAATATTTAACCAAAAGGGATTTACATAAGGTAATAAATTTATATTTAGTGGTAAAATAAAGGCCATTTGCTTAATGGGTTTTTAGAATTCATTGGCATCATCAACCTAAAATCCTTATTAAGCCATAGGCTTTTTGTTACTGCTACAGACTACTGCACCAGATAAACTAAATCCATAGCCATAAATAATTAAAGAGAACAAGAAGTGATTCACTTTTTGGAGGAACACATTACAACCAAATTTGTCATGCCTATTTATTTGGTTTATGATAGTGGATTGGCTTTCATATCAATATAATTTATTGAGTGGGAACAAAACAACCAAATTATTATCAGGTCAAATTCTAGCCATTACCCCTAGAGAAATGGATTGGTAGAGCCAATAAAGAATAATCTAATCGATTCAACTAAGATATCATTAAGGGAAAATCCCAAATATTGGCACAACCTATTAAAGTATGCTTTTTGGGTAGACTAAACAAGATACAAATAAGCCCTTAAATATTTACCATATCTACTAGTGTGTGGATGCAGGATTGTATTCTCCATTATGTTGAAGTTACCCACTTATTAGTTTATGTGGGACTACATAAAACCAAGTGATAAAGCAAAATCAAGATTACTAGACATATTAGAAATGGAAGGCTTAAGGATTGAATCCTTACAAACATTCAACAAACACCAGAATGTGGTCAAAAGGTGGCTTGACAAGAGAATAAAAGTCAAAGCATTTAGGATTTTGGATCTAGTGCTACTTTGGGATAAAGCCCATGAGAAAAAAGGATAAAATGATAAGTTTGACCCACTATGGATCTAACCATACATGATTTTTGAGATCATGGGCAAGAATTCATTTCATTTGAAGGACATGTAAGGAAACAAGCTTACATATCTAGTCAATGGATAGCTTTTGAAGCACTACTTTGAGGTTGTTCCATCTACAGATATTACTTATTAATGAGGGATAGGGAAGTGTAGCTATAGGATTAGAATAGATTTCCTTATTTTTTAGATTAGATTTTATTCTTTCTTAGATTAGATTTCCTTATTTATTAGATTAGATTTCCTACATTTCTTAGATTTATTTTCTTGCTTTCTTAGATTAGATTTCCCACTTTATAGATTAGTTATTTTTAATGCTTTCTCCAGCAATTTGAATTGTGTTCACTATGACTATAACTAAGCTAAAACTCTATGTACACACCAAAATTTTGTCACCCACACATGTGTAACTCCCTATGTTGAAAACCCCCCTTAATCCCATTTCAATAATAACAATTAATCTCCCTAACCCATTCTTTTACCCCTCAAACATTTAATTAATTTGAAATACATAATTAAATTAATTAAAAACTCATATTGCCACCTTACCTAGCCACCTCACCCTATGACTAATTCTCACTTGATGTGTCACCTCAAGACTTGGTTCCCTCATCCTAACTACCTAAGACTTATTCCCACTTCTAAACTAAATTCCTAATCAAATAATTCCTTTCTAACCTCTTGTTTTTACCATTTTATAATGGGTGTCACACTTGGCATGAAAAATAATAGAAAATAGGCCAAAAATAGTAAGGTTTACCTATTATAGGGTTATTGATGTCGGTCAACCCATGGCTGATGTCAATAGGATCACTGATAGTAGAAATATAAGCCAATATCCAACATGTAGTTTAGGCTAGTATAAATTAATAAAATTGATTCTTACTCTCATTTAGGCTCTCACCATTCTATTTTTTGACATCCAAGCTTATAATCACCTTGCATAAGTTAATCAAAATCAACAAGTATGCTCTTAAGGACCCATACCACACACTTGTTCTCTCTATTTAAGCATTTAGGTTTGGAATCCCTGATACAGACCATCAACTTGGGACTTATCATATATCAACCACCACAACTAACTACATCATTGATAATGTAGGTTATTTAAATATTTTTTCTACTATTTTTTTATATCTACTATGCAAAAAAATTTGCACTTATGATCGTACCATCATGAGGGAGTTACAAAGCTTCTTTGTTTGTTTCCCCTTGACATATCAAACCTCTAACCAGACTTAACCAAGCCATAATCTCCCTCTCATAACTCTCCCAACCTCTCTGACCTGATCCAAACCATTTCCTAGACCCAACAAAGCCTTCTACAATCTCCCAGACAATTATACCCCTATTAACCTTGGTAGCGTAATTGACATCAATCACCTCACTATTGACCTCAATAGTATAGCAAATATCAGTCACTCCCCTAGTGATGTTGGCAACTTTGAATTCCCTAGCCTCTTCAAAGCCTACCCAAAAAACTTATAAAACACAAAAAAGTGCCTCACCTCCACCATGCCACTCTCTGCTATGTACAAGTTATTAATAATGGAAATATTATATCTTTTTCACTATCTCTTTACCTCTCTTTCATTTATTTATTATTCTTTTATCTCTCAAAAGTGGATTGTCATCTCTAGGGGCATTTCACACTTCCTAGAGAAAGCACGTAGCTTGATAGCCCACTCATTTATCTACTAACAAACATCTTTTAATAGTGTTTTCTTACTTTTAGGTAGTCCTCCCCAGCCAAAGAGGAGTGCTCACAATGTCTGAATATATCACACAAACCAAATCTGAGTTTATTCTAATCACTTATCCCCATCCTTCTTTCTATTTTCCTTTAGACTTAAAATAAACAAAATTTAGTGAAGCATTTTTGGCATGCTCGATGTGACCCTGGAGATTTCCTTGGGTTCATTTCTTGTTTTAAACATTCATATAGGTGCATTATAGTGAAAATTTTATTTCTTTCAATTCCTCCTCTTTTCACTTAAAAACAAAAAGCTCAATATCTTGTTCTCTATTTTAAAAGCATTAAACTAAAATTTTCTTTCTTTTCTCCTTGCCTCTAAAAGTAATTTGTCATTTTATTTTACAAAAAAAAAGAGAATGCCTTCTTTAATTCTTCTTTCATGAACATTAGGATAGTCAAATTCATACTCTATTCCTATTTCATCTTTGTTTTCATTTGAATCTAAACATTTTAGATTTGGGTTTAAAACTTACTACATTTCATAGTCTGCTTGTTGCATATTAACTCACCTAGTTAATTACAAGCATTTTGAATAAATCATACTACATCTATTTTACAAAACCAAATCACATTCACATAAACAAGCATCTAAACTCACCTAAAAAAAATCTCATTAGGATTTCATCACCTGGTGGATCACCTTACCCTACCCAACTATCCTACTTGGATTTCACCACCAAGGGGAGAACCCACTCCATTCTTTGGTAGAGTATAATCTCTAAATAGAAGGTATATATTGGATAGGTGGCCTAGATCATCTCTAAGTTTATGAAGTACAGAGAGAAAGATCCTATAACAAGCCATGTACCTAGTCGAACACATATTTCCTCTTGAGTACCAAAACTAACCTAAAACTAACTCTAGATTTCTGTCTAGTACCTTTAATAGCCAAATTATCTTCTCATTCTCTGATTAAGGCATAAGCCAAGATGAAACAAAAAATTAATCTCTAGGACTTAATATTTGCTGGTTGAATGTGATTTTTCTACTTTCCAATTGCCTTTTGTATTTTTGAGTTGGTAAGGACACTTTTCTATTGATTCACAAAATAAATACTATTTCTAAAACTCAGTTTGTATAACCTATTATCTCAAATTTTGAGTGTTATTTATTTTTACATAAACCTTTTACATCCACTATTTTACCTATTTTTAGCATTGAATTTCTTAAAACATCAAATTTTCCATTTCTCTGGATTTCACAGTGACCAGCATCAATTAAACCTATCGATATTGACAAATTTTACCTAATGACATCAGTTATTTCACTGACATCGGTGAACTTTTCCTACTGATATCAATCACTCCCCTATTGACATTGGTGATTGTATAATTTCATCTACTCAAACAAACAAGCTAAAATAACCCATTTACCTACACTCAAACCTAGTTGTTCTTTATACTATTTCAAATACAAGGTACCAAGACTATGTAAACCTCTTCTTTCATGGTATTGACATGAGATCAAGCCAAAATTCTTTTCAATTACGCAAGCTAGCAACTACTTCCACCTTACCCTCTCACTTTTGATTCTATAATGGAACATACTTTAGATAGAGATCATACTCCTAACCCTAACCAAATTACCATTATGCCTGATAGAGATCAAGATTTTACTAAATTTCTTGATCACAATGTGGGAGCCCTTCAACATTACCTTACTATGAAACAAACCTATAATTCTTTAGGTAACCTAATTTATTATATGCCAACCTCTTTAATGGATATAACCTTATTTTAAATTGTCTCCACTATTTTCCCATTGGTTACCCAATCCACCAGTTTGACAAGTAACCCAACTATAAACAATGCTCAAAATATAACATCTCCAATAGCCCAATCCCACCTAAACCCTGGTGTAAGTTCCCTACATTCACAACCACAACTAGTTCAACCAAGTCACACTCCATTCAAAAATTTAGTGGTACCTATACCATCTACCCTCACACTTATAATTAACTGAGTTACGACTCACCCTTCATCTAGTCTAACCTTGACAAGAATCTAACCTACAGTAACAACAACCAACCAATGCATAGTCTCTAACCTAATGGGACAAGTCCCTTTTCTTCTCACACCTCAACCTATGACTCATTATCCTTATGTTGCACTGACACAACCTTAGCAAGCTATGTCATACACTCCCTCTTCTTCCTATCGTCTTCCTTATAACTTAAGAGGTATCCCCCAAACTAATCCCCCTCTAGAGATTATTAATATTCTAATGGACAAGATATCTAATCTAGAGACATCCATTTCTAGTTCAAATAATGTATTATCTTATGATTAGATATACAATGAACCAATACATCCTTTTGTGCCTATTTTTCATTATCTAGGCCAATGGGAACTCCCTAAATTTACTCATTTCTAGAGTAAAGAGGACCCACAACAACACTTGTGAGCATTTAGACATGCTTATTATTTAATATGACATGATGATGCATTACTAATTCACACTTTCCCTATGTCTCTTTTAGGTGCTACTTTGGATTAGTATAGATCTATACCTTAGCACTCCCTTTTCTTGTTTACCCAACTTGCACAAATATTCCTAGACAATTTATCTATTAACATTTCTAAGAAGGTTTCTATAATAGACCTTTATTCTATCGGACAATTTGATGATGGGTCTTTTACATATTTTGTCGCTCATTGGAGAAGCTTGATCAATCAACTCTTCTTCTCCTTAACCCAACCCGAGCTTATTGAGATTTTCTCAAGGGCATGTGCTAAGCACATCTCATCCACACTCTAGGTATAAAATTTCCACACATTTGATGAAGCTTTTACAATGGCATGAAAACTTGAGGTTTTCACTATTGATGAAGGCAAATTCAAGTTTCATAGTAAGAATCCCAATACCAAGTTAAATGACTGTTCCTCCTCTAAAACTTCTCCCTCTAACCAAAAGGCTAAAGGCTCTACCAATGTGGTGGTCATTAAGCAAGCATCTTCCACAACCAAAAACCAATCCAATCCCTCAACTTCTCAAAATCCAACCAAGAATTTCAAATAACGATATGAATAAAGATAATACACTCCCATTAGGGAATCATATACATATGTCTTGGAAAAAATATTTCAACAAGGTGTCATAACTCTTCCTAAGATCAAACCTCCTATACATTTAAACCCTTCCCATCCTACCTCAACTTAGTACAAGGAAGATGAGTTTTGTGGTTACCATCAAGTTAAAGGCCACAAATCAAATAATTACAACACTCTAGAATATTGTTCAATATATGCTTGATAGAGGTGATCTCAACTTGGATAATCCTAATTAACCTCCTAATCAAAGCATGGATGTGTTCAAGCACCCTTTTCCTAACCATTTACCAAATCAAAATATTGTCTAGTCCACAACTAACTCAAGTGATCATAATATCCATATGGTTAATATGGTCTTTCCTTTATCTTCAATTCAACCTACCCCTCAATAGGAAACATCTATTTCATCAACTCCTCCCCCACATTTAATGGCATATATTTTTCCCATTCTTTTTCCTCAGGTAGAATATCATATTTCACCCATCCCATTCCCTTGAGAGGAGGAGCCTCCTTTATTACTCCTTTTTCCACCTAAGGAGCCTGTAATGGTAATTTTTTTTGCATCAATATTACATATACTCTTATTTCTTGAAGATCACACCCTACTTGTTCCTCAACCACATATTGAAGGGAACATCATTCCTTCATTATAACCTCTTGAGGAACCTTCTTCACCTACTTATCCTCCACATATAGATATTTTTACCCCATCCACTTCACCTTTACACCTGGAAGAGTCCATATCATCTACTTCCATGATAGATGAGAGACCTATTGTGCCTACTCCAATTACACCACTCTTACCCCTTTTTTAGCCTATGTAGGATCATACTTTATCCATGCCTCACCCACATGTTGAGGTAGCCATAATAGAGATGCTTTACCCTCTTGAGGAACCTAATTTGCCTACCTCCCCTCCACCCATGGTAGACTAAGTCTCTTTTCTCATCTCTATCAAAGAGGACCCCATTACAGCTCTTTCTTAACTTTGGCCTGAAGTAGTAGAAACCAATAATTTCCCTCTTTCCCAAATATTGTAATCTTCTAAAAACACAACTATAAGGCCTACATCAACTTTGTCAAAACCCTTCTCACATTTGGTGAAAATTCTTGAATTTCTTGACTCCACAAAGATTGACCATGCAACATTTTGGGACTAGCTTAAAACTCTATATCCAACATAAAAATTTTCAACCTTTACTACCAACCCCCTTACTACCCTTTACCCTAAGGTCTTTGACAAAGCTAGAGCTTCTTCACCAAAAGCACCTGAAGTTCAACCATCTATGATAAAACCTTCACCCTGATAGGAATTTGTTATATTAAAGCAAATTAGGCCCTTAGGTGTATGCCTCATTTCTAATTTAATTCATCCATAGGTGAAATTAGATTTAACTCCTCGAACACATGTTGGATTTTATTTCCCTAAATTATAGAATAATTTTAAGCCTCCTATATCTCATTGATCCCTTCTTTAACCCTCAACTTTACCATCCTTTTTGGGGCCATGCCCTTCTACTTTAGTTGGAATATCATCTAACCAAGCCAAACAAAAGGTTAAGCTACCTCCACTCCTACCTTTACCATCTGATAGGCCTCTCACATCTAACACTAAGAAATTGATAGAAAAACACATAACTCCATTATCACCAAATAAGACACAATGTAAAATTGACTTTTCAACACCAAAAAAAAGTAAGTTGTCCACTCTTATTAGCACAAGTGTGAGCCCACTTTCAAGCTACAAAGCTTTTTATTACGTTAGTTATTACAATCTTTGGTAATAACTCTTCCTCCCATTAAGCCTTATACCCTTCTTGGAATGAAGCCATCTTGGTTTGATGATACACAAGTGTGTTTATATCATCATTCATTAGGCATGATACTAAGAATTGTAAAGCCCTCACAATAGTTATTTAGTAATACTTCGGTGTTGACAGTCTCTTCGATGATACTACTATTAATTTTCTTGTTATTCCACCTTTGGTATCCATAGTGGCTCCTAATATTCCACCTAAATTCAAACCCAAAGATGTCATCATATCCCCTTTATCACCTCCTTCACTAACTTTTCAAATCAACACAGTTAATGTGGCCATAGGGTCACAAAATCAAAAAGATAAAGCTAAGGCTAAGGTCACTACTCCTTGGACCCATCCCTTCACAAAAGACACTCCCCCTACTAATATTAATATTTACATCTTTCATGTTCCTAAAACAACATCTTTAGATGTTATTCAAAGCTCAATGGTGAAACAACTTCACCAAACTCATGTGAAGATGTCTTTGTATGAGTTAATCTAAAAATCATCACAATACCATCAAGTTTTGATTAGTGATTTTCAAGTGATTGAGGTACAATAAGATGATCCCCAACCTCTTGTAGCTTTCATTATTTCCCTTAATTTTGTCTCCCTAATTTCTTTCAATGATTTAGAAATTCCACTTCAACACCCTGAAGATCAAGATTTTACCATTTTTATTACCATATATATTGATCAAACTTGTATCAAGAGAGTTATGATCGATGGGGGATCTATTATTAGTATTATTTTCACTCATGCCTACAAACAACAAGCCCTTCTCAATAATTTCATGTCTCAAACTGATGTAGTACTCCATTCTTTTAATGATACTATAGCTACAATGATGGACACTATTGTTTTACATATTTGGGTAAGTCCCCACAAAATTATCAAGATCTTCTATGTTATGTAAGGAGAGTTATAATATAACATACTACTTATATGATGTTGGACACGTAATATGGCATGTATACCCTCAACTTTGCATCACTATGTTAATTTTGAACATGATGGACAAGTAAATGTTTTACCTATTAACCCACCTCCATTTAAAACATGTAACATGACCTATAGTCCCAATAATGTTCTCATCCCATTGGAAACATCTTATTCCTCACATGATACTTCTAAATCTTCCACAAGCTCCACTCCCATGGTTACACAAATACCAACAACACCATTTTTTGAAAAATATCCCATGGAGGAAACCTTTTAATGTTTATCACATGGTGAATATCATTTATTGATGCTCAACATGTTATATACTCCAAAAGAGTATGGAAGGCTTCACAAGAACCCAAATTATGATCCCTATATTAAGATGGTCATCCATTATGGGCCTCCTAACCTTTGAACCAATTTCACATATGGGGGAATTGATTAAGTTCTTGTTGTCACAATCCATCTTCTTCACCACAACCACTTACCTATGACTTCTCTTTCCTAAGTAACACTAAATTTTCTCACACTTATCTCTATAGGTATGCCTGGAAAGGATTTGGTTTTGGTCATTATGAATAATGTGTTCATATGCCTACTGAATATCCTACTAGTAAAACCATTGAAAATGCCAAAAAGAGGCATGGGGTGAGATATGATGAACCAAATAAACTCACTAAAACCTCCCATGAACCAATTGTCAAAGAACCAGTCTCTCCTTCTCTACCTTCTTCTCCACCATCACTTATAGAATTTTAGGTACCTATACCTCCTAATTTTTTTTAATAAATACCATCCATTTGGGGCCTCTCACCTATCATCAAGGTAAGGAAACAAGGTCCCTTCCTCTCATTTATCCTAAAATTATTGATGAAGACTCTCCCACTATTAACATTATCTAATGTCAATATCATGATGTAATTATCACCTACATGGGTGCAAATGATTCCTATATCCAATGATTGCTCATATATAAAACATAAGATATGTTAAATGAATTAACCACTAACATCAACCTACCCTCCCATGATAACCCTCACATCCTCAAGATTGGCCAATATTTACATTCCTTTGAGCAAGCTGATTATACCACATTTATTAATGAACATAGAAAATATTTTTCTTGGTCTTACAATGAGATGATTGATATTGACCCCTATATCATCACCCATAACATTGCCACCAATCAAGATGCTAAAACTATTAAATAGAAGCTTCACAAGATGCATCCTCATATCACTCTCCTTGTCAAAGAAGAGCTCTAACACCTCCTTTATGTTAGATTTATCCAACCCATTGACTACCCACAATGGATTTCCAATATTATTCTTATCACAAAATTAATCAAGGGAATTTGTATTTACACTGACTATCATGATTTAAACCTTGCCTATCTTAAAGATAACTTCTCATTACCTATTATCGACCAACTTATTGATTTAACAGTCGGCCATGAGATGCTATCAGTTATGGATGGATTCTCTAGATATAATCGAATCTTGGTCACTTTGAGGATTAACACAAGATAACCTTTATTACCCTATGGGGAAATTTTTGTTATCAGGTCATGCCTTTTGGCCTGAAGAATGTTGGTACAACCTACCAATGCACCATGACCTACATTTTCCATGATCTCCTACACAAAATTATGGAAGATTACATGGATGACTTATTTGGTAAGTCTAAACTTCATCAAGAACACTTGATAATTATCAAAACCATATTCACTCATCTTCTCTAATATAACATTCAACTAAACCCAAAGAAATGTGTCTTTAGTGTTCTTTTTGTTAATCTCTTAGGTTTTATCATTTCTCTCTGTGGTATCAAGGTCAATATTGCTAAGGTTAGATCAATCCTAGAAATGCCTCCACTTACTAATATCAAATAACTCCATAGCCTACAAGGTAAACTTCAATCAATTCACCACTTCATTTCTTAGTTTTCAAATCACTGCCAACCCTTTCACCATCTCCGCAAAAAGAATGTCTCCTTTTAATAGAACATAGATTGCTAAGAGGATTTTGATGCACTTAAAAAATACCTCCTTTCCCCACTGGTTCTTATTCCACCAAAGAAAAATCAACCTTTTTACCTATACATCTTTTTAACAAACCATTCTCTAGGTGTTATGATTACACATCGAGATGACCAACATCAAGATTAGGTAGTTTATTGCATACGCCACACAGTTATTTATTATGAGACTTGATATACCCACACTAAAAAACTTTGCCTTATGCTGGTCTTTTCCACCTCTAAGATTTGCCATTATCTCCTAAATCATAAAACCTATGTGATCACCCATACTGATCCCCTCAAATACATGCATTCTAAACCATATCAAAACTAATGTGTAGCTCATTAGCTCATGCTTCTTGATGAATTTTACTTAGAGTTCATTTAGTAAAAATATATTAAAGGAGAAACAATCATTGACTAGTTAGCTACTTCCCTTTACCTAAAAATCAACCTTTAAACCTTAAATTCCCTAAAAATATATATTGTAGTGCTCTCCAATGATGACATCTCCTATCAAATGATGATGTTATTTGATAGATATAAATGCCAATATGGTGGGGGTGTAGGGATCATTCTTATTCCTCTAGATGGTGAGCCTATGCCTTTGTCATTTAAACTAGATTTTGAATGTACTAATAATATGACCAAATTGAGGCTTTGATTATAGGACTTTAAATATCTATCTTCTTGGGTATCAAATCCATTACCATTTTTAGTGATTCTGAGTTAGTGGTTAACCAATTTAATGGTTCCTACTTATGCAAAAACAAAATTATATAATGGTATAAACATCATGTAGATACACTCTTGGGATCATGTGACTCTTATCTCTAAAAAACTATTCCTTGATCTAAAAACAAGTTTGCTGACATAATGGCTTCACTTTCTTCACACATACCCTCTTCATCTTCCTCTATGAGAATATATGTCATCGTGTATCACTTAACATTACCCTCCTATGTCTCAGTTAACATCCTATTTGTTGGAAATGTAACAACTAACCCATAAGACTTATGGTATAATTAAATCACATATTATATTTCATTCTCTATTACCCTTCTTGATCTTTCTAATAATGGGAAATAGGTTTTCATAAAATGTGTCACTCTTTACACTATACTAGGGGGACCTATCTACAAGCAAAGTTTTTATGGTCTTCTCCTTAGATGCCTAACTAGTACTGAGACTCCCTTTTCTATTAAGGAAGTCCATGATGGGATTTTTGGTGGACATTTTGATGGTCACATAGTTTCCAAATGTATCCTCTGACTTGGATATTATTGGCCCACACTTCATTACAACTATGTTGATTACATTTGGCATTCTGTCAAGTGTCAACAACATATCAACCTCCTTCACATTCCCAATCATTCATTTTAAGTTTCCAAATACTTTTGGCCCTTTTCCCAATGGGGCTTAGATCTAATCAAATAAATTAACCCTCATTCATCACTCCATTATCTTTCTATCATTACTACCACTGAATACTTCACCAAGTGGGTAAAGGCCATCCCACTCATCTCCACTAAAATTGATAAAATTGTTGACTTCATTAACCATCACATCATCTATCATTTTGGTGTATCTAACAATATTATAATAGATATTGGAAATTATTTCAAAAACAAGACTATTCAAAGTCTTTGTGATACATTTGGAATCAAATTAAGCTTCTCATCACCATACTATCCATAAGCTAATGGACACGTAGAAACTTCTAATAAGACATTGAACAAAATTCTCATGAAGGTAGTCAACAATACATGAAAGGATTGGCACACACACATTCCTTTTTCTTTATGGGCTTACCATACTAGCATTCAAACCCATATGAGTGCTACACCTTTTTCATTGGTATATGGGATAGAGTTTATTTTTCCTCTTGAGGTCCAAATTCCTTCTCTTCACATTTCTATACATGACATACTTACTAACGAAGACTTTCACCAAGAACATTTGTCCCAACTTGAGTTTCTTGATGAGTTCCATCTCATATCCCTCAACCACCTCTAAATCTATCAAGAGAGTATCAAATTTTCTTATAACAAAAACCTCAAAAAGTAAGATTTCAATATAGGATATCTCATATTAAAAGAAAATCAACATGTGATGAACATGGAGAGAATAAAATGGGTTAAGTTTTCTCCTAATTGGCTTCAACTTTATATCATAACTCACAAGTATGGCTTAGGAATTTATCACTTGTCTTCTCTTGAAGGAAGGCCAAAACCTGAGCCTTTAAATGCCTATACCTACGACCATTCTTTTGTTAAACTAGCATCATTTTACTTCATGTTAAAATTGACCTCATCCTTTGATCATCCCTATTACATTAATTTCCCTTCCTATTCACCCTTACTCATATACACTTAGTTAACTTACATAGTGGTATGGTTTTATCCTCATAGTGAAAAACTCCTAAGCCTCTAGATTCTTGTCCATGACCAAAAGAAAAAAAATGGGCTATTTGAAAAAGTTATAAAATATTAGGTCATGCTTTTCAACGTAGACTACTCCCTTGAAGGATAGCTATGTAACTTCCCTTTGCTACTATTAATAGATTGCTCCCTTGAAGGATATCTATTTAAAATTGAAAACAAATTCTTAGACCACTCCCTTGAAGGATGGCTAAGCCAAGATATATTCTCAAAGGGAAATACAACTACAAAAGGATTCTCATAACTTTATGTGACCTTAACCCATTCAAAATCCCATTGTAGGCTTCCTGCATTGATCAACTTACACACAAAATAAAATATTTAAGTCATGGACTTGCCTATATTAGCTCTTGAGTCATGCACAAAAGGGACATGTCATCTCTACTTTGTAGGTTATGCTACATAAAAAATTTCCCTCCTTTTATCCCATTTTTTCCCTTATACTCTTTCAAGGGACCATGAAGCTCACTTAACACAAGGTAAAGATGATGCTTCTCTAACAAACACAATGTTTCAAAGATATAAGGCATGAAAGAGGCTCATTTATTTGAGCCTATTTATGTTCTAAATTGTGGTCTTTGCTAATACACAAGTATTTTGCCTCTTTATTTTCCCATTGACATCACATGTCAATATATCTATTTGAGATGAAGAAATAATGTCATACCAATACTAACAAAGATTACTCAATTTATTTTATGCATACACCATCAAAAATATGGAAAAATGTTGAAATCAATTATCAAAATTAATCTATTCATTTTAAGAATACACCATCACAAATATGGAAAAATGCTAAGCTGTAAGTAACCAATCAACTATGCATATACCATCACATAAATGGGAAAGGCTAGTCTAACTCAAATAACATGATCAACATTGACATCCAATTTAATATAGCATATCATAATCGTCATCCATATCATCATCATAATCACAAGAAACACATCTCAAATAAACACATGGAAAAAAAATAAACATCTCATAATATAATATGTGATCAAAGTATATGTTCATCATATACATCATCATCATAACATCATAAATATCTCTCAAAATTTACATCTAGCATCTTCAGCTCATAGGTTGGTATACATATAACATATATAATCAAAACTAGAATATTCTAATACTTAGGGTCTTCAAGGCTCTCCATGTGGTCGTGAAGAGGTAGTATCATCACCACACTCCATCTGCCTACATTGATGTGATCTAAAAGCCATCGCAGGTGACATCAACCTTTCCTACTCTCTAAACTCTGAATATCTCTATATCTATGATAACTCTCTAATTTCCCTCTCATAGTAGGTAATCTCATCTAGGATAGTCAAATATCTCACCATATATACAATATATAGAAGGCCCATAACACCTGATGATGACCCAAACCGTACTAGTACCTATGGTGGTAGAGGAGGAGTATATTGGCCTACTACTCTTAGACTCTATTTTTATTATCAGTATAGTCACCTGATCCTGTAGATCCCCATTATAACCTTGCAACATCCCCACCTACCCCTATAAGGCTAAAACCTATGCTTGGGCTATCTCTTGAGCCTGTACTACTACATCTTAGGCTTACACTACTATATGTTAGGCCTGTAGCACTACATCCCTCTCTAACTAACCCTTATAAATCTATTGGTGGCCTTTTGACCTCCACCACTAGATATAACCCTACCCACCAAGTTGTATAGGCTATTATACACCCTAGGTCCCCAATACATGGCCCTATTAACAACTCCTCAAAATTTGGCCTATCTATCTCCTGGGGTAATGATAGGGATGCCTCTATGTCATCCCACTTATATCAAGGGAAGGCTAGAGAAATATCCTATAGTAGTCTAAACTAACTCTTAACTTGTGCCATGGGTACCATCTCCAACTCACCAACCCATCTCCCCCTAACTAATAGTGAAATTTGTAACCCAACAAGCTACTATACCTACCCTCTAAAAACTAGGTATGTTAGATATGGTCTCCATAAAATATTTGTAGGGATCAATCCCTTGATCATGTTCGTATAATAGGTAATGTCTGAAACCATGCCATCCACTCGAGTCTATGCCATCCCATCTCTCCACCATATAAAACCAACTCTAAAGTTAGCTAGGATAGTGGTAGGTAACCATAGTGGTCATGTCACCATGATGTTCTCATATGCCCAATAGTGTAATAGATGACTAACACATAAACTATATCACTGTCATGGCCTCAAACCCCATAACTCTTTATATAAATATGCCAAAAATACTAGACCCCAGGCAAAAATAGTCCACTACTCAACCATCTATGTAAGCACACCTATCAAATCAATCAAAAATCTCCCACCATCTACATCTAGTAATGCATACATTATGATCCCAATCATCATAAGGATGCTCAAATGATGCTTCTCCTCATCATCCATATAGAGTGGCTCATATATAAAACTTTTAGAGTGTTAAGTCACCTCACTGACATGATCTCCATATAAATTGACCATGTGTATATCATACTCCTCTCAAGCATGAAAAAATACCTTCACCTTGGAGTGGTAGCTAAAAATTCTTATACATATCCTCCTACATCACTATCAACTCTCTAGTCAGTAGATGGAAGGTGTTGGTGGTGTGATCCCACCTCTCAATCAATGCTATCATCAAAGACACATCCCACATGACTCGATAGTACCATCACACTCCTCTTAACCCCATGGATTCCTATTGCTCCCACTCATCTAGAGTGGTATCCCTCCTCATGAATGTTAATAGCCTCAATAGATGATCTCATAGTGTCAGTTCCATCCTCACCTGTATCCATACACACAAACAACTCAGGTCACATACCTTCTAATCTACTCTATCACCACCATTTTTCCTTCTCACTAAGAGAACTACATTAGTCTAAGGCCCTCAACTAGGCTATGTAGGTATCACTCAGTTGACATGGGGTCTTCTAAGGTTAGCTCAGCCATATGCATACTGTACTAGATACACTAGGCTTCATTACCTCTCTCTATCTACCCTAGGCTTCATTACCTCTCTCTCTCTACTCTAGGGTTCACTACCTCTCTCTATCTCTACCCTAGGCTTCACTGCCTCTCTCTCTCTACCCTAGGCCTACCTACTTATCCCAACTCTAGGCCTCATAGCCTATATTCTTAACTCTTGACATTATGACCAATATTTTAAGCCCTACACCTCTCAAACTATCTCAACTTACCTTTTTCCCTAAAACACATCTTTTTATATCTTTTTAATAGTTTTTGGAGAACTAAATTAGCTTGAGGCCTTAAATTGAGCTATGTAGGTAGCACTCAGACAACACAAGGTCTTCTAAGGCTATCTCAACCAATAGGCTAGTTGACTACTTCCTTTGGACATCTAAAACTCACCCTATCTCCTATTTTGATACTTTTCAATAGTCACTAATGTCAGCATTAATGTTAACATCGATTCTTTATCAACCTACATAATTACTGATGTCAGTAAGAAACTACCAATCTCAGTGCCATGTCAACTAATGTCAATCAATCTCACTGATGTCGATGATTGGTTCAGCCTTAGGGATAAATAACCCAGATATAACCTTACCCATTTCCCCTAAAAACCTACCCACAACACCACCTAACTTATCCCACACCTATCCTAACCTATTTTCTACCCCTCCACTAATATTTTCTATACCCCCACCTCTCATTTAACCTAAGAATTACAAACACCAAATCAAACTAGTGTAGGCTCTTACCTCATCTCTCTATCTCCTCCTAGTTGGCACCATTGGCTCTTGTGGTTGTGTGCCTCCCGCTGGGTCCCCTCCTTGAACTACCATCTCAAATCATTCTCAATCTCTATTTCTTCTCACCAATCACAAAGTTGTAAATTAGTTTGGTCAACCAATAAACCCCCTTTTTTTGGGTTTGGTTAGTTGTCAATGTCAACATTCTTGACCTAGCCTATCAATGTCAATGCTTACACCTATTGATATCAGTAACATTTACCTAGGTTTATTGATGTCAACACTTTTTATTACCAATATTATAAAATGTAACTGACATCGACACCATTCCAATACTATTTTCCCCAACACAAAACCCCCAAATTTTCAAACCTTACCCATACACTGGGGCAACTAGAGATCACATATATCTCCCCCAAACATGACATAAAAACATTGAAGATCACTTAAATATTCACCCACAATGACTTTACTTAGAGATCACAAATATTTCCTCACTCATTGACCCTTTTATACCAACCTTGCATTGCTTGCCCTACTCGCTTATGTTATTCTACTATAGTTGGCTATTATGCACATGCATGTATATTAGGTGTTTTAGATGGAAACCATGCCCATCCTATCACCCTCAACCATTTTTCTTTTTCAGGGGCACTTCTTACCTCAAATATCTAGGACACATTGACCCTTAGATATATAACTTTGATTGTTTTGACCTATTAGCTATCACTTACAATTTATGCTTTGGTTACTTCTATTTGAGTCCTCCTTAACCTTGCCTATTCTTGAGTTTGATGACTATATCTCATTATGGTATACACATATAGAGTGATACTCAATTCTCTACCATTAACATAATAACCTTTTTATCAAACTAATACCTGATTCTAATTTTTCCTCCATCAATTCATGTTTTGAGGGGGGATACATCATCCAATACTTGGAATATCTAAATCCTATTTTTGTCTTGCAACATGTTAGTAAAAATTACAAGACAAAAAAGGGAAAATGTAGACACCAAAATTATGTCACACACATGTGCATAACTCCTATGTTGAAACCACCCTTAAGCCCATTTTAATAATAATAATAATAATAAATCTCCCTAACCCATACTTTTACTCCACACTTTTAATTAATTTAAAATACTTAATTAAATTAATTAAAAACTCCTATTGCCACCTTACTTGGCCACCTCCCCTTATGACTAATTCTCACTTGATGAGTCACCTTAAGACCTGGTCACCTCATCCTAACTACCTAAGACTTATTCTCACTTCCAAACTAAATTCTTAATCAACTACTTCCTTCTTAACCTCTTATTTTTTACATTTTATAATTGATGTCACACTTGGCATGAAAAATAATAGAAAATAGGCCAAAAATAGTAAGGTTTACCTATTCTAGGGTTGTTAACATCAGTCAACCCATGGCCAACATCAGTGGGATCACCGATGTTAGAAATATAAGCCAAGTTCTAACCTATAGTTTAGGTTAGAAAAAATTAAGAAAATCGATTCTTACTCTTATTCAAGATCTCAACATTCTATTTTGTAACATCTAAGCTTACAATCACCCTACGTAAGTCAATCAAAATAAAAAACTAAGCTCTTAAGGACCAAAAACACTTGCTTGTTCTCTTTGTTTAGGTACTTAGGTTCAGACTCCCAGATATGGACCATCAACCTGGAACTTATCATTTAGTGACCACCATAGCTAAGTACATTACTAATACTATAGGTCATTTAAATATTTATTTTGATATTTCTTTATATCTACTCTACATTTATTTACATACTTCTAACCATACCCCCGTGAGGAAGTTACAAAGCTTCCTTCCTCATTTCCCCTTAACTTGACATACCAAACCTCTAACCAAACTTAACCAAGCCATAATCTCCCTCTCATAACTCTCCCAATCTCCTTGACTTGATCCAAACCATTTCCCAAACCTAGGAAAGCCTTTTTCAAGCTCCTAGACAATTATTACCCTTACCAACCTTGATAGCCTAATCAACATCAATCACCTCACTACTAACCTTGGTAGTATAAATGATATCGATCACTCCCCTATCATTTTTAGTGACTATGAATTCCCTAGCCTCTTCAAAACCTACCTAGATAACTTCTAAAACATAAACATAGTACCTCACTTGCACTCGTCACTGTCTATTGTGTATAGGTTGTTAATAATAGTAATATTATCTCTTTTTCACTCTCTCTTTACCTCTCTTTAATTTATTTACTATTCTTTTATCTCTCAAAAGTGGACTGTCATCTCTAGGGAAGTTTCACATTTCCTAGAACAAGCATGTAGCTTGGTCGTCCACTCATTTATATACTAAAAAACATCTTGTGGTTATGTTTTCTTACTTGTAGGTAGTTCTCCCTAGCTAAAAAGGAGTTCTCAAAACATCTAGATACAATGCAAAAACCAAAACTAGGTTCATTCTAATCACTTATCCCTATCCTTCTTTCTATTTTCCTTTAGACTTAAAATAGAAAATAATTAGTGAAACACTCCAAACCAACTAATCTTATGCTTAAATAGACTTGTAAAAAAGTGTAAAATTAAAAATTTGTAAATTTTGGATTAGTTTATAGATTGGTCATATTTATATGTTTTTTGAGTCTTCAGGTTAGAGGTATGTAATCATGAACCATTTTGGATATTGTCACAATTGAATCCTTTCACGAGGTATTTAGAAGTTCCTCTTAGATTATTACACACAAATTCATAAAGTTTTCTTATTTTATTAGATCAAATGCACTTATCACATTAAATACCTATTGGAAATGATATTTCTAGGTATAGGTGTGGCTGGTAGGGATATTTTGGTAATGATTTGTTTTATAATCATACCAGCTTACTAGGGTTTTAGTTCTTCTCTTATCATTCAAGAACAAAAGAAAAAATAAAATAAGAAAATAACCAATGGGTTCAAAAGAGAAAAAGACTATCCAAATAAAATCAAAAGGATCACATGATAAAATAAGGTCAATGTACCACACATGGTTAAAATAAAATAATTGAATGAGAATTAAATGAGCCTAAGCTATCTCTATTGGGTCTATGGATGCCTAGCTAGAAATAAAGTAGTACTTAAGATTCCATTGATCTAATGTGCTTTAAGAGAAAATATAATGAAACCTACATCTTCATCAAGCCTTTGAAAAACTCATCATAGTGACGGTTAAATGAATTACATGTTTGACACACATAGATCCAAAAAAATTGGGAGGCAAGTATGTTGTGTGAATCTACCTAGGAGTCTCTTTCATTTTTTTGATTTAATTCTTTTTTAGTGACATACTTCATGATTAATTTAAAAATTTCTAATTGAATTTATGGGTTCTTGAATACTCAATATTACTCCCCTTGTGAGTCATGATTTGTTGTGCCCAACACACCCTATTTTTTAAAATAGGAACCCTCATTTCAAAGTATGCAAATTTGTGCTTTAAAAAGAAAATTCAACATGATCAAGAATTAGTATTGAATATCTTGTGATGATTTATTCTATTAACACATAAGCTTAATTTTACTTCATCTAATGTTCTTATGTTTCCATGTTGTAGGTTTAATGGGTTCTCATTGATGTGAATATTACATAGGTTTTTACACCTTAATGTTAAATTGGCTCTTTGTTTTTATTAACCTTTGGTCTCTTATTCATTAAAATTAATCCATATTTAAAATCATGTTAAAAAACCTTATCCTAAAGTCCTTTTTAAATAGATTCTAACTTTATGAAGGGTCCAAATTTCTAGAGAACACTTTATTATATTAATATTCTAGCATATGTCTTAATCATATTATTAATTCAACTTAGACATTAGGCTAAAATATTTATACTAGGTCATTTTATGGTTTATGAGGTCTAATTTATGTAGGGATCTATTTTATTATAAGCTTAGATTAAGCCTTACTATGTTTCAAATCATATTTTATTTAATACAAATAAATATTTATACTATACTTTATATTTTTTCCAACTATCAACTTATGTCTTTAAATTTATGACCATAGATCCTAGCTTGATTCATCTAAAGGCACAAGATCGAGTTACAAAGTTAGAAAGTTCTAAGAGCTCTATGAGATTGAAAAGTGTCACCATTGTGGGATCTTGGTACAATTTATCCAACAAAGCAAGGGCATGGTTGAAATGTCAAATGGTTTATGGAGCTCTATGAGAATGATAAGTGTCACCATTGTGGGAACCTAGTACAAAAATATAATGAGCTAAGGGAAGAAGTAGGGTCAAGAAGTCAAATAGAATAGAAGCCCCATGGAGCTACCAAGTGGCACTTGCATGAGCAAAGAGTCCTAAGGAAATGAAAGGTGTCAAGTTTGTTATTCAAAGTGTGACAGCCACATAAACATCAAATGATGGTCATGTAGACGTTAAAGTTGAGATTAGCAAAGATTCCCAAGGAGATGTTTAAAGATTTATGTTTTCAGAGACATCAAATACATTCATGTGGATTTCAAATGATGGCCATACATATGTCAATTTTTAGATGGCCATTTAGATTCAAAAAATCTCAAGATAAATGAACTATGTTGATTCATACAAATAGATCCAATAATGAAAGATCAATGAGACTTTTCAAAGGTCCTAAATATAGTATAAAATTGACATATGGCATGTTTTCATGATTTTGGAGATAAATATCAATAGTGTAAAATCAATCTAGTCTAAGGGAGCAAGAAGTAGGGACATGTGTCCAAAGGTAACAATAGTCATGTTTTAAATCAAATGAACATAATTACACGGAATTTTCATATGGAAAAATATGTAAATATATATTTATTGATACCCTTTAGGTCTCATATTTGAGTTATATTCCTTTGGTAACTAGGCTCATTTGACATTTTGAGAAGGAATATTTTCCTATAAAGGAAGGGGCAATATGCAACACATAGTTTAGTTAAGATTGATCATATTTAAATAATATCATTGGTTCTAAAGCATTTCATGCATGTCTAAGTTGAATTTTGAAAATAGATAAATTAAAGTATTAGATAGGTTATTCTCACAACCTATTAAAGGTATTTTCACATAGTTTGATCTATAATTATAAAATTTTCACTTATACACATGCACATGTCACATAAATCTTTCAAGGGATAATTTAAATTGATAACTGTAAGAAGACTCTTATACAATTTTGACCATGGTTAGAACTTATGTTCTAAATATCACATGTAATGACTTTGGATGGACTTGGAGAATGAGGTGACCCCTTCCCCAGTCTTATTTAAAAAATTAAAACCCACTAGCTGGAAAAGGGGTGGGAATTTTTTTGATATATAGTATTAGAAGCAATTTTGATTTTCAGCAAATGTGTTTGTGTATTCTCCCTCTAATTTATATGTAATTATCTTTTTGTTGTGTGATTCAATAATTCTTAGTGTGTAATAGCTTTAATGAATTATTTCTTATCTTGATTGATATGCTAGTCTTGGATGTGAAAAATCTATTGAAGTATTAGTAAATTATATTAATTATTAGAAATTAAGTTGATTGATTCATGTTTTTAATGTGTATGAGTGCTTTATTTTGGTTTTGTTTTTTATGTGTGTGAAAAATCTACCTTAGATACCTCATTATCATGAGCTATAATATCCTAATTAAGGGTGTGCAATAGTTGATCTAAAAGGGGTAACCTTTGACTGAGGCTTGTGAGTTGCCTACATCAATATATCCTTAGAATTATAAACTATGTCTGACAATGTATGTGTATAATCTTAATGAAATAGGTATAGGTTTTGAAAACACTTGCCCATTTAGAAACCAACCAGAGAGGTGATTGATAAAAACCATAGAGTCTTATTTTCTACCTTACCCTCCCCTCCTTTTTTAATTTTTGTTTTGATATATACCCACTTTATATTATCAACCAATCACCCATCTAACTCACGTAGGAATTAACTACCCTTTATGAACCATAACTCCATCCAAAAATCTTGTAAACAATCTGCATTCCTTGCCAACTATTCCATCAATAGTTTGTTCTAATTACATACCTAAAAATCATGCCCTAGAGTGGAGTTTACCTCCATTAAGATCCTAAAATGTTTGAAGATACCTCTTTGAGTGTGTTGAGCATAAAAATTACATCAATAGACTAGGTCAACCCTATTGGCTAAAATATTTGGAAGGGATTAGGGTTAATTTTGCATATATATACAAGATCATTTTGCCATTATTTAGAGAAGAGAAGAAGTAAGAGCTAATACACATCTTCTTATCCATAATTATACTTAAAGAACAAGTTTAGGGTTTCATACCTTCTTTGAAGACACAGATCTTATCTTATAGAGAAGTCTTTTGGATGTATTGATAGGTTACGTAGCTTAGTCCTAATTTACCCTGGTCATCTTTACATACCACAACAAACTCTTAAGAAGCACCTTGGCTAAGGGAGAAACTGAAACTTGATAGGTTCATATTCAAATGTAATTATTCCTAATATTGTTCCTCCTTTGTAAGAGTAGATAGATATGGATTTGTACTTATCTTCCATGCATTAGGATTCAGTATAAATTGACATGAGTATATGTATTTTATACATGTTTACTTTTGTTGTTTTCTACCCCCACTTTGTGTGATAAGCTTTGGTGAGCACTAGACTAGATTTATTTACTTATTATTTTAGTGAATATGAAAACATATGGCTTAGTTAGGATTTTTGCATGATTTTTCTTTACTAGAGGCCAAACCCTCCCTAGGGTGGTATATTGTGATAAGAGATCCTCTAATTGATTCTAGTAGATCTCCATATTGGTCATGTTCCTAATTATCTAATGTATCCACAATTAGAAGCATAATTATTATCTATCTTCTCTAATTTAGGATTGATTTATAGACATGATGTATTTATGATTACATATATTTTGGTGAACTTGATGTGAATCTAACCAATATAGTTTTTATTTCACATTTTTCATTATTTTATCATTTTATTTATTATTTTTCTATATTTTAGATACTAGGTCAATAGTGATGTTATATTTTATAACTTATATGCATGGGTTTAACACAAAATCACATCAAAATGACTTTCTTCTATGTCTTCATCAGATACAAGCTACTGGGTTGAACAAGTCGACATAGTATAGGTTTTCACTTCTAGATAGGATATTAGGTCAACTCTATCAACATAGTACACTTCCAAACTTATAGAAAATATACTAGGAAGGTAATACTAGTATAGTATTCTTCACAAGTTTTGGCAAACATGGAACTACAGAACTAGGTCGACCCAATTGACATAGTTGGTAGAGTTTTGAAGTAAAAATTGGGGCACTTTAATAACAATCTTACTTTTATTTGCATCTTCCAACCCACCAAGGTTCCTCTCTCTCTTTCTCTTTAATTTTTTTTATTCATTACATTTCTATTTTTCATAATTTTTAGTCTTTAAAATTACCCTCATACAACAAACTAGGTCCACTCTCTTAACCTAGTTCTATATTCTATCTTCTATTTAAAAGACTTGGTCAACACTATTTATGTAGTTCTTAACAAACCCTTACTTTATCAATATAGTAGTGACACTATTGACTCTATTATGTAATATCTACATATTTATAACACTTTGATATGTTTAAATATTTGAATTAACACTTATATGTTAGTTATTAGCTCACATTTTCACTTTCAGTTGCTTGCATGCTTATGATAGATCACATAGTCTAATTATGTGGTTTTTCAATATACTATTTAGTTTCACTATTTTTATCTTTTATTCACACACTACCAAATCACAAAATATTTAAATGCATTCAAACAATTGTCTACCCAAGGCCTACCTACTTGGATTTCATCACCAAGTGGGAAGCTAACTTGGTTTTCTAGCTAAGTATCAACACGTGGTTAATGGTATATATTGTAAATCAATGTATGAAGTGAAGGTGTAGGCCCCAATACCAAGCCAGTACCATTGCCAACATAGATCCCTTTTAGCCTAATTATCTTGAAACCATCCATATATTGAATTTTATTTTCTTACTTGTAGCCAAAAATCATACTCTAATAATCTAACAACATTCAAGATGACCACTTAGTTAACATTTACTTTCCAAGTTTACTTCTTACTACTTAGTTACATGTTGTATTGAAAAAAAAAATCATTATCCAGTGTTGGTGTAAGGTTTTTTATTGTGTGTCTCAATTGGATCATCCTCATCAAGCCAATTGATTGTGTGTTTCTTTTCACTTACTTTCAAAATTCCTTGCAATTTATTTCCTATTTTAGTACATTGTCATTATACTTAACATAGTCTCTTATGGACTGTCTATTTCCCCTCCTGACAAAATTCGATCAATCCTATTGACACAATATTGTTTTCTACCCCTGAAGATATAGTACTAGGTTGACCATGTTAACTTTGTATATTTTTCTACCTATTTTTTACCTAGGTTATAGTAGTAAGTCAACCATATTAACTTTGTATCCTCATTTTTTCAAAATTTTAGACCCTATTTTTAGTATTAGGTCAACCTAGTTGACTTTATACTCTTATTATCCCTTTATATTTCCTTGCTTTTGCACCACTTTTTACCTTATCTAGTCATTTTCCCTCATCATGAACTTCATGTTTACATAAAACACAAAGTTGAATTCAATAGATATGTTGAGTTTTACCAACCCTCATATGGTATCCCATAAAAATATTAGGGCTCCTTTTCTAGATGAGAGTAATGTTCATTTAGCCACTTGCATAACAAACTATGAGACCCCTCCTCATTCCTCTTCACTTCATAATCCTCTCTTCTCACTTGAAGATCAACCCAGATTAGAGTATACACCTAAAATGTTCTTCTTTATCTCTAAATTTCTTGAACATCAGGGAAAGGATACTTCTAATATTCACCATCTCATGATTAGTGGTCAAGTTAAAGATCCTTATTAACCTTCTCCCACATTCTCACATGGATTTATTGATACTATCTTCTTTTATTCTTATCTTCTTCCCTCTATTTTGACCCCTTCTCATACCATGACTTATTTTTTAACTTCCTCTACCTCCATGCCTAGTATCTCTACTAACATGTCAAGTTCCACATCTAGTGGGCCTCTTCCAAGACCCACTCTCCTCAATTCTTCCACTAGTGCATCATTTGATACATATGGTAATAATGCTTCTAGTGCTTCCTCTTTACATCCCTTCACTAGTCCATCTTTTACCACACAAGCAAATTTTTCCACTAGTGCCTCACATTCTAAAAACTCTTCTCAAACTCCTACTAACACTCATAGTGGCACCCCATCCACTACTTCCAATTTTAATGCTTCAAATAATTCCATCAATGCAACTCAAACACACCAAATTATATTAAAAAATATTAATCAAATGAAAGATTTTCAAGTTAATAATGCAAACCAAATGATGCAAATATAAAACCACCTTATCCATCTTCAACCCACCCTCAATAGATGACATGGGTCAAGCATAATAAAATATTTCCCCACTTCCTCTTTGACTTGCCGATGGTAATCTCATATTTCAATCTTATATTGTCAATAAGATAATAAATCATCTTCAAAATGAGCCTCTTACATCTAAAATTTCTAATATCAATATAGGAGGTATCACCTCTACCATTTCTTACATTGTATCAAATGATCTAACTCTTCATATAAAAACATTTGAAAATCTATATAAATTCTTGATAAAATTAAATACCTTTGACGCTACCAAGTTATTATCCAAAAATCTCATGGGTGATGATTTATATTGGTATAACCAACTTAAAACTCATTATATTACTAGTTTGGAAGATTTAGTAAATGGTATAGTCTAAGATTTCCAAACTAGTGATCTCCTTGACAATACCTTGGCCCATTTTATCAATTATAAGAAAATTAAAACTAAAAGTTCCCAAGACTTTGTTAAAATGTGGAATATAATGTCCAACAAATGTGAACATAACATAAATAATTATAACCTTTTCCATCTCTTTACCAATTATATTTTTTCCAAGTTACAATATTAGGTATGGAATCTCTTTCCATCTACCTTAGAGGAGGATATTGACCAAGCTAAATTTTAATATTTCCTTATGAATCAATTCAATCCATCTCAACCTTCTAAAGATACTCATATATTACTTAATAAAAAGAATCATCATGCTACCAATGATGGTGTCAATGATCTTATGATACCATTGACATTATTCAAGTTGTTGTTTTTAGCTAATTTTTGAAACTAACTCCCCCTTCTCAATAATTATCAATCCTCATTTATCTTCACCTAATAACATCAATGTTCACAAAGCTTTATCCTCAGCCAAATTACTAAAATGTCTACCAAGGCCTCTGTCACAAGAACTTGATCCCACTCATCCTATGAAATCTTAGTATGATCCTAATAAATTTTGTTGGTTTCATGTTAGGTTGGGTCATTCTCATGAGACATTAAGGTATGTTCATAATTGGATATGTATTGTCTTCTTAGTCCCAATTTTGATTATGATTATATCATTCAAAAGTTCCAACAAGTCTATGACATTTCTTTCAAATCCCATGAAACAAATACTAAATCTCAAGCTTAAATAAAGCTAATGCTCATTTGGAAATTTATAATGATCCTCTTCCAAATCACCAAGATACCAAAGACAAGCCCACACCTTCCACCAATAATTTATAAAGTCTTATTGACCCAACTATAAAAAATAATGTCGTTAATATGATTAATATGTGAAGGGTGGTTACTTTCATTGATCCTCAACCTATCTACACACCTCCATTGTCTCACACCTTTCATGTTATCCAAGATTCTTATCCAAATCACTTAAATGAATTGGGGAAATATGACCTTATAAATTTTGATGAACCAATTACAAATCCTCCTCTAGATTAAACTTCCCATTATATTTCTATCATCCTTCCATATTCTTCACTTAATACCAATGATTCTCAAGATTCTATCCACACTTCTTCTAGCACTTCTCAAAACCAACATGCATCAACTTATTCATCTTCTAAACACAATCTATTAACTTTTACTCTCACTAAAAGTTCTACCTCTTATAAAATTAAATTCCAATGTACTTTAGCTCCTCCTTTCGAGGACCTCTTTCACCACTATGCACCTCTTTCTAACAATATTTGTATGTATTATGATGAATGGGATCCTATCATATAACTTACTAATCTCCCATACCAAATCCCATTTATTGAGCTTATGCAGACCTCTTCACATCATTGTAACCATATTATGCAACTTTTGTTTGAAATTAACATCCCTTATACTCCCCTAGTAGGATGTGAATCAACCTTATCTAGAATTGAAGATATCATAGTGAAATAATGTAAAGAGATGTCCATATATGTTGACAAAACAATTGTCACTTTTTTCCCTCAAATTTCCCAATGCTTACATGATTCAGAATGAGATTTTTTTCATCTAGATGGTACTCCTCTATTCATTAGTGTCCAAAACGGTGATATCTAAGCCAAAAATAAATTGATTGATGAGGGTTATGGTACATCTATTTCCTCTCTTGATTTTATAAAAACCTTTGGATATTATAAATACAATCTCAAATCCACACATAGCACATGTCAAGGATATGATTGAAGTTAAATTCCTCTTTTAGGTTATGTGTGGATCCCCATTACCATCCCACCTATCACCATTCACATGAAGGTGGTGATTTTTAACTTTATTCTATCTTAAAACATTATTCTTGGTAGGACATGGACTCCTCATATGAGAGTAGTTACTTATTACACTTGATAGTACATTAAATTCCCTCATAATGGAGCCATATATAAGATTTGGGGTGATACTAACCCTTAGAATTTTGAACAATTCCAAGACCGAGTTGTATTCAAGATTCTTACCATTGAATGATTACCAAGTGTTCTATTTCATGATTCTAAATTATTTAACTTTCCCATCAATTCCACTTAAGGTTACAATGGTCATCCTAAACTTATTGGGAATATTCCCCTTAACCTCTTAGATTTCAATGATGATGATCCTGGTGAGATCAATCTCAATATTAAAACTTTTAATCTCTCACCTCATCTCATATTTTAGCTTCTCACATTTTTGTAGCCTCGTTCTTGTCAACCACCTTATGATGACATACTCATTGTATTAACTAAGACTTGAAATTCCTTTCATCACACCTCATTGAATGACAATTGATGATACCATAATATGGCTCATTATATCTATAAAATAACATCATTTTTCTTTCATAGGAATTGGATCTAAATGTAGTCTCTAAACTTATGATTTATTTAGAATAAAATAATAAGTATATATCATGGTTAGGTCTTTAGAATTCATTATTATCTATTTTTCAGCTATTACTAATGATTATTGGGAAAAAAAATGTCAATGAGTGTATACATAATTCATACTAAGCTAAGAATTATTAAAAGTAAGAAGAGTAACCATTCAAGAATAATGTTGGAGTAGTGTCTAAGTCTTCTACAATAGATCCAATATTTTGGTCAAGTTATAGCCACTACTAATTACATCATAAACTCCTACAAGCTTGTTACAGACTCCCATAATAGCTATAGATTACATCAGAGACTCCTATAGGCATATTATAGAATCTCACAAAAGCTATAGATTACATTACACTATCTATGTATTTCAATAGGATAGATATAAATTTCAATAGGTTTTCTACAAATTTTAGTAGGTTTGCTATAGATTACAATAGAACTATTAAAAACTTCAACAAAACTACTACAAACTTGTTTGGAAAGTATTTCTAAATATATTCTAATGATTGGTTGGTCTATCATAGCTGTCACAAAGAATGATTTTCATTTGAATCCTTTCTATGTATAGGTTTCTATATATAGATTTTCAATTATGTATTTTATTCAAATATAAATTTATGTAAGTTCATTCTAATAAATAGTTCTCTCCATATTTGGTGGAGATCAAGATTATGCTACAATAGATTTCATTATTAGAATAAATATCTCTCTCCATATTTTTTGGATATTGAGATAGGATGGGATAGAAAAGTTGTTACTCTTAAATAATGTGTTAGTTGGAAGCATGAAATTATAAATGCAAACTTCAACTCCTGAATGAAATCAATGATTACACTTTTATTTCCATTATTCTGAGCAGTCCATATGAAACTCATGCTCTGAATAAATCCTATTCTAAGGAATGAGATGGCCACTCATTCTAAGGAAGATGTATAAATTTATTTTTATTTATTTCTATTGTAATTATCACTTTACTACAACTTGCTATTTTATTTTATTGTTGCTGTAAAAATTTGTTTTTGTATATTTTTTATGAACCTACACATTTTTTATTTTCTTGTCATTTATTTTCAATTTAACATATTTAATTTCTAAAAGTGTACTTTAATTTCATGCATGTATGCTTTGATTTATTCAAGTGTGATTTTAAATTCTTGATATGTGGAGTGTGATAAAATAAATTGTTTTCCAAAGATTTCTTTATCTTATTACATATAGCCTCCAAACATCAACCCTATATTGGCATTATTAAATGAAGGGGATTGATGACCCCCATAAAAAATATCATCCCTACTTACATCGTTGATCTTCATACACCTAATTATGATGATGGTTATACCTTAGATAATCCATTATTAAGAGGTCTTTTTTATGCCTGTGATACTGAGATTATTGGTTATCATTCTTATTTGATTCAATATTTTAGTATATGTTATCATATTCCATAGTATAAAATTCCTAATTTTAGCATTTTTCCTCTTTATCATAGAGTAGGGATCGTGGAGACACCTCCAATTTATAAATAACCTTGTAGGAGTATGCTTATGGATAATTCTACAACTAGGCCTTATCAATTTTATAAATACTGACCCCTAGAGCATGATTATCCTTGAGATTCATGTAACTCTCATTTAGACTTTTATAGACCTTACCCCTCACTTAGTAGAGCCTAGTTTGAATCCTATTCCTACACCTAATTAAACCAAGTCTATTCCTAATTTTGATCCCATCACTCTTGCAATCGAGCCTTTCCCTATCTCACCACCATCACCACCTTCTCTTGGTGATGGTTTTTTTCCTTTGCTATAGCTGGCTCTATTTCTCACCAAATGGTTTGATCAGCCTTCCCATGTTCCTTTCACTTTTGTTACATCTTCTCCTATGAGTATGCCTAGTAATACTACTCACAATTATATCTATTGCTTTCATGACATAAATAACCATTCATCTATGAATTGTCACAAGCTATGATAATACATTGATACTTTATGTCCTACTACCCCTCAATCCTCAAAAAGGGCCATACCAACACCAAAGTTACTACTTGAGTATATTCTTAAGTATAAAGAGGTGTATTATCTTTGGCACCAATGTGGCACCCATCACATTAATCATTAGTGCATCCTTCAATAACATATTAAAGATCACCTCTTAACCATTCCTACACCTTCTACCCTTCCTTCCATAGGTCATTCTTGCAAAAATTCTCCCCCTTCTTCTCCTATGGCTCCACTTGCTATGGATCCATATCCTCCTTTGATCAATTTTAAACCACTTATTCCTCCACCCATGAGTCCCTCACCCGTGGGCCTTCCTTCACCTATGGATCCTTCTCCACTTGTGAGTCCCTCACCTATGGATCTTTCCACATTGGTGATTCATTCATATCCTATAGAAACCCCTCCCATGCAAATTCCTAAGAATCCATTGCATAATATCCCCCCTCAACATAATCCATCAATCATTCTTACCTTTTATGTTTAGGAGATTAGACGTGAAATATTTTCCCAATTTCACTGAAGATAGATGAGACATTAGTTGTAATTCACATTCAACTTCATAGATACTTATCAAATGTTATGGATAATGTGTGTTGATAAATATATTATTAATAATGAGCACATGTATGGTGTTCTTACATTTTTCATTTGGATTAGATGTGTGCTCCAATTTTATCTTTATTTATTTATTAAATCATTTGACATTATATATCTTACATGGTGACTTTAATTTTGCACTTTATATTGTTTATAATGTCATTTATGTTTGCTTATGGATGTCTTGTTTATCATTGCTTTCTTTTTATTATTGAGTTTATTTCTTGAAACTCCCTTGTTTTATTTTCCTAATAATTTTTTATCTTATCTCTATAAATAAATATAATTGTGATTGTGACTTGGTTGTGCAAACCTTGTCCCCTTAGTCATTCCTTCCTTACTAAGTGATCAATTATCAAACAATTCATCTCATTATAATGTACTTTTACCAGTCTACTTTAGATCTCATTAATTTCCCCTTTTCCATTTTACAAACTAATCATATACATTGTTGAGACTTGAGATAACATGTTGGTTCATTGTTAATCTTAAGTGTCTTAGTCAATCTTGTCTTTTATTTTAGATTAAGGTAAAAATAGGTTTTGAAGGGGCCCCAAAACCCTACACAAGGGGAAAGATAAACCTTAAAGCACAACCAGGTTAACAAAAGAACCTGATTACATAATAGAACCAATACCAAGTTTTACATGGACCTGTAACCAACAAATATGACCATAAAAAATAGCAGTCAAACACTGAACTGAAAGTTAACCAACTAGAACAACGAGCTAAACAACCTTCTAGTCCAGTAAACCTGACCAGTCTTGTCTTTTGTTACTTAGCTTACTTTAGCCTAAACTTAAAGCTCATTCATGTGTATCACTCTATCTCTCATGACTAGTCATTCCACATTTGTATGGAGGAGGAATCTTTAAAAAAACATCAAAATATTCAAATCCAAATAATTTAACAATAGGAAATGGTCCCAAAAAGGCAACATTCAAATTATCAAAAGCTAAATCACATTAAAAGACATGATTCAAATCACATATCATTCTTTTAGTTGAATCTCAAACTCCACATTTGTCCTCATGATAGATCCAAGTCCATTAGGGTGTGGTAGGCAAGTAGATTATAAAATAAGAATAAAAAATCTCTTAGTGCTACCTACTTTCTCACATAAGTACTGAATCTTTGTAGTGGATCAATGGATATATAATAGTTCTTGAGGAATGAGGAACTCATCTTGGGAAGGTAGGTCCATTTTAATTTTATTTTACCAATATAACTTCATGAATTTATCTTATTATCACACTTATTTGCCTACACAACTTTATGTTTATAACGAATAGGTTTACTTTGTACATTATTGATCACTAGTCATTTAGTGTCTTCTCATGTCCTTAGTATGCCTCATGTCTCCTAAGGTCTTCTCATAATATGCCTAAGTTATGATTTTTGCATTCTCTTTTTCACTCCTTATAATCCCAATATTACCTCTTGAGAAATATTTCTTTTTTCACTGATCACTCCCCTAGGGATTCCATTTGTGAGTTGTATTGTAAGACCATGGTTAGGACCTAGCCTTCCTCATAAATTACCAAAAATTCACCTTCTTATTACCCACATTCCTTTTTTCTATATTTTCACATTTATTCCACCTTATTGGTGTTCCCTTTGTGAGTTATATTTTAAGACCATGGATAGGACTTGGCCTTCCTCACAAAATTTTCTAATAATCCAAGTCACAACAAAATTACATGGGTCAAATATGAGATAAGATGTGATTGATCATGAAGTTACACATCATATACATGCTTCCCATCTTGATTTAGTATGTTTTATTCTTACTTAATTACTCTTTAAATTTTATCTTTATGTTTTCTTATTTCATGTAAGAATCCAACCATTTCTTGAGTTTTTCATACTTCCTAGCTTGAATTAGTGTGATTAATTAAGACCAATTTTGCCAATTTTTTTTCTCTTTTATACTTCCCAACATGATTTAGTATGATTGATCAAATTATTTTATTTATTTTTTTACCATTTTTATTTCACATGCTTTCCATTTTATTACATTATTTTCATGCTTCTCAAACATGATTTAGTGTGATTTTATTTGTTTTAATTTGGTTTCAAGCTTTCTCCTAGTTTAAAAATAAATTTTTTAACCTCTTGTTTACCACTCTTGGTTTCTTATACTTAGTAATTTTCTCATTATTACACATTTCTCAACATGAAATAGTGTGTAGTATATTTCCATTTGATTTATTACACTTAGCCAAGTCTTTTTTTCACCTATTTATTTTTAACCATGCATGTGTCCTACATAATGCTAGAAAGAAAACCATAACTCATATTTTTCCTATAGAATATACAAAAACAAGATAAATATATGTGATAAAATTTAATATATTAATGCATCCACAATGACAACCATAATACAAAAACATCAAATCAACATCCAACTATCAAAATTATATATATATATATATATATATATATATATATATATATATATATATATATATATATATATATATATATATATATATATATATATATATATATATATATATATATATATATATATATATATATATATATATATATATATATATATATATATATATCATGTGTTTTTGATAAAAAAATATAAAAATATACATCACTCTAAGTCTAAGGATAGGATATATTCTATCTTCATTTTGGCCTATCCATGCTTCCCATAGATACCTTGAATAGTAATATGTTAATAGTATGCTATAAAGAGTTGTTTGAGATCTCAAAACTATCACCTACCCCTATATGTTAGACATTTAGGCTTATACCTATGCTAGTTGGGTCATGGTATCCATATGCATGGCTCTCTCTTGAGCCAAGGCATGTCATACCTATACATCTCCCACTCCCACCCCTACTTGTGGTTGTCTCTCATCCCTATATGCCTATACTTACCTCTTAGCCTCTCTTACTAGTCTGAACCAACTCACCTGAGCTAGGGTGCATAGTATCATAGGATCATCTAGTGTAGCAGGATCATATGACATTAGTGCCTTATCTAAGATCTCATGGAATACTCCCCTCACTAGGGATCACCATCTAGTATCCTCCTCCATAAGATCTATAAAATTTAAACCAAATAGATATTATATCACATATATATCTCATAATTTATCTATCTATAATTTATCTCATAAAACCTAAGCAATTTTAAACCATTTATTACCTCTCTAAGTATCACCTATCACCGTCTCCACATCTATGTGACCATCGAGTATGGTCACTCCATCAAATCATCCTCAAAGTACCTCATCTTTAGGATGCTACCCAACTAATGTGAATCTTAGGGTTTTTAGAGATACAATCATAAAGGGGGGTGAATCAGTGATGTAAGATAATCCAATTCAATTCCCAACTCTTAAACATTCAGCATAAATCAGTATGGATCAAGAAACATAAACATGAAAGCACATATATCATATATAAGAGAATACATGACATGAACACATCATATATGTGGGAAACCCTCTTAGGGGATAAAACCCACTAAACCTTACAAGATAAACTATAATCTTATAAATCAAGATCCATAATTTAGACCAACACCCACTGATCAAGGAACACACATCCCTTAATTTAGTGATACACCAATCCCACAAGGAACAACTACCCCTATCTAGCTAAGAACCAACAATAACTATAACTTTAACAATATTTACCTTGGAATAAGGAACCAACCCCCTAGGTAACCAAGAACCTAATTAGCTACCTAAATAGATCACCTTTAACACCTATTAGTGCTTTTTGATAAATGATGACCACCTTTTTTTGCACTCTTCACCTTCACACTCTCTCAACCTTTCTCACACAAGAAATTTATCAAAATCACCCTTTTGGATCATTTTACACTTCTTCACTCATCTTTAGCCACAAACTTACAAAAACTCTATTAACATAATAGAGGCATGAATAAAAGTTCATATACATGGTCCTCACTCTAACCTACCTCTTTTTTGTCTCTATCTTTTTCACTCTTCTCCTCAAATATCTCTCAAGCTACCTCTAGTGCTAACTTTCTCAAACTACCTCTTCTAGGCTCATTAGGTCTAATGACCTAAGTGTCCTCCTACAATAGCCTTATTAGATCAACATGACTGATCCACTTTTCTCTATGATGATCCTTACTAGCTTATACCTTCTCTTTCAAAGGTTATCAACTTTGCTTTAATCCTCACATAACTACTCAACTCTCCATACACAAGTCTATTCAACAAGCCTTAAAACCATCACATTTAGTTTCACCTTTTATAGAGTCTTCATTATTATTATGATCATAACCTTCCTTTTTGGCCACAACACATGTCTTCACCCTTAATGCATCTAAAATGGGTGACCTTTAATCACAACCCTCTTTAAAATAGGGCCAAGTCACCTTTTAGGTCCTATGAAGACCCATTCACCTCTTTGACACTTCTCTGAGAAAACTAAGAACATAAGAAAAATTTCAAATACATGAATGCATGACACACAATCTATATATCCTCATTAAGTTATATAATCCATCATATCTCCCTTCTACTAAAGCTCAATTTACTCAAGCAACATTTTATGCATACAACCACCATGAATGAACACACAGTCAACTTATAGACCTTTGTTCATATTGAATATGATTGATCAAACCTTAATAATCCACACAAATGATCTTCATTGAGTCTACAACATGCTCTAACACTTATCTCATCTTTAAACATCAAAATATGATCAAGAACAACTCAAATACCCTTCTTGGGTTACTTACAGAGTATGAACAAATACACAATTAGCTTTGAATCCTAATAAAGTTTTCTATACAAACATTCAAACCTTCTACCAAATATTTCTAGGTGCACCCTAGAGTCCACTATAACTTTTTTTTATTGCATCAATAAATTTTACATATATTGAAATTTATGTCTCAATAACTAAGCATTGGTATTTCCTTCACAAATTCAAATATTCAAATCTAAATGGTCATAGTTAAACCTCAGTCACTTAGAACTCATCTCGTACTCTATGCTTATATCACTTAGCATGCACCATCAATATTCTTCAAAACTAGCTTAGTACTTAACTCATAGTGCTTCACTGTATAAATGTTAAACCTCTAACATGTTGACCTCATCTCATGCTTCTTAGAAACCTTGATCTCATCTCATGCTTCTTATCAACCTTGGCCACATACTCACTATTGATCTCTACTGAGTAGAGTGGTCTTTATCTTGTAAAACTCATCATTAGATCTTACTTAGAACTCTTGAGATTATGACAATTGACATTCTTTAATGACTTATAATAAATTTAATGATAGTCCCTATGTTTGTGCTACTTGGTAGTCCCACGAGATTTGTTGACTATTTGACATGCCCCATACCATAGATCTTCATTAGTACAAATCATTGCTCACCATCAATATTCTGACACCTTAACGAGCTTAGGACACTTTTCAATAGTTCAAGTAACCTTTGACATGTTGAACTAATATACACCATTGATATCAATATATATGATTAATCATCCACCATTTAATCTTCTATACCAACGACCTCATACTTCAACATGATTAAACTTGACGGTCACTTACCCATCTCAGTTTGCTATAGCAACTTTGAAGCTTTATAACTTGAGCTAGACAACACTTCAAGACTCCAAATTTTTATTTTAGATTCTTGACACTATTGAAAACATGTCCATGATATATTTTTACTAATATTGAATTTTTGAGGACCTATAATAAATTCACAAAATTGTTAGATCATACATATATGTATGGCATACAATGATAGTCTGGCTTCTCTTAAGCTAGCAAATGCATTTTTCTAATTCAAAATGATCCAATGACATACCTTGAGCTCCACCTAGACATATAAGGATAAAATAGAATATTTTATTTGTCCTTAAAATCCTTCACAAGTTCCATATCTCTCCAAATTATCAATCTGACCACTTTTTCATTAATGCAATAGAACCACATGCTCTCTTTGACATCAATGATAATATAAGACATAAATGAATATGTCAAATAATATCAATCCTTATCATTGATGGAAAACCATACTCATAATGTTTTCTCTCAATCTAAACAATTCTTCCATTATGATATTTCTCCCCCTTTGACATTAATGACAAAGGATCTCTTCCTCAACATGCCAACAATCATTCCTAAACATCATGTATGCAATCAAAATACTATTATAAGATGCTCAAGATACTTACATACTTTGAGGAAAATGAACCAATGGATACCCCTATGACATGAATCCATTTGAACTAGGACTTATATAATCCTTGGACCTGATAAGTTGCCCACAGAGTTTAAAAATATCCCCCTAACTCCATGCTCCATCTTATGTCATCTTATCTTTGATGTACACCAATATAAACAAATATTTCAAGACCAATAATTATAAAGGACCACCTCTAAGAGATGATACAAACTCCCTTTAACATTAGTCATACCATTTCTTACCTTGAACTTCTCAAACATGCTCAAAGACTACACTATTCTTTGATCATACTCTACTCTATAAAGACAAAACTTACTAGAACATTAAAAACTACTTGAAATCACCTTGAGAACACTGAGAGGGACTCTCCCTAGGTAGTATAAACTTAGGCACCAGTTGATTATCATCAAATAATCTTGTTATTTTGGATAAAATAAACAAAAAGTCCACTTCTTCATACTAGCCTTGCTTATAGGCCTTGTAACCCTACCTAGACCTTGCAGAGCCCATAACTTTCCACACAAGAACTTTCAGGGCTTGAAATTTCATATATAGATCACTCTCATATTCCCCCTTATGCATGAAAAAAATAAACACTCAAATCTTCCTTTGACACATAATTCCTTCACAAATCCACTAGTTAATTAACCCTCTATTAATACAAATCCTCATCAATGAAACCAACCATGCACTTCCAGAAGACTGTGAAAGAATTTTTGAGCACCCATTTAGACATTTCAACTACTTAAGTATCATTATACCTCAACTCATTAGGAAAACCAATTTTATAATAAAGAACAATTCTATTCCATTATTACACCTTTAAAAATTGATATGACACCTAGATATCTTCATACCTAACCTACAGACCTTACACACATAGATCCATTCCATCACAACATCTTGGAGAAAATTTATAAGACTCATTAATCCCCTTTAGCCAATAATATATTCAAATTATATTATTATCCTACAACATCAACCATATCTCAATTAGAATTCACCATTATTCCTTTCTTATATAATAAGATTCATCATCTTGTCAAAACACATAATGGTTTGATCAAGTCATCATATCAATCTTCTTTGAATGCACAAATATAGCCAAATTATTCACACTTTGTACTCATTTGTCCCCTTGCTCATCATGTAGATCATACACACTTACTTCCACACATTAAAGATGTATCTTAAGAAGCATAGGTAGAGAGACCCACTGGTTACAGAGGGACTAAAGATCCCAAAACTTAGGAGACTCCCATATCTCCATACTTTCATTTTAATTGTATTCCTACTTCATCATATGATTGACTTTGAAAGGATCTTGGACTTCATTATTTTCTTTAGACTTTTCAACTAATATAGAAAATAAAAACTCTTGAATTCCCTTCAGGTATATCATGTCAAACAAACCATGTTTGGTCTATGTCTGATCTCCCTTAATAGGCTTAGGTTTCCACAACCACTCATGACCTAATCCTTGTACACAAGGAACTCCATACACCTTATTTTTCTTTGAGAAAACACTAAAACTATCCTTACAATATCTACAAATTTGACCAACTCTAGGACATCTAAAATAAACAAGATCATTCATACCTTTTACTTGATGATGATAGTGATATTTCTTTGACTGATTTCTTCTCTCCTTGCATTCTCTAGCAATGTGGCCCAACTAATTACAATTGTAGCAAATAATGTCTTGCATACCTTTTGTTTGAATATTTTTGTGATATCCCTTTGACTAATTACTTATTTTTACATAGTCCTTTTCCTTATGACTAATAATATGACAAACAAAACAATGGCCCATAAAATATTTTTCATACCTTGAAGCACTTAGCTATTTAATTAACTTCTTCATTGTTCTCTTAACCTGATCTATCTTGTTGACTTTCATGTTACCAACCTCTTTGTCTTGTCCTAATTTATTTTAATCTAATTCAATTTTTCTAATCTTGACTATGACTTTTTTGTGATCATCATTTAGGGAAAAAATAGCCTTCAATTTAACACATTCATATTGTTTAGCCCTCATGCTTGAATTGGCAGCCCCTAGTTGAATTTTAAGATCTTTGATGGTCTCCTTATCTTCCTTAGCCTTCTTGGCCATGTCATATTTAAATCTACATGATTTCTCTTCAATAATATTTATAGAATAAAAATTGGACTTCAAATCATCATGATCACCTTTCTTTGAACTCAACATGGCATTTGTCTCTTCTAACTGAGTCTTTAGATGTCTATATTCTTCATCCTTTGAACTCAAATTTGTCTTTATAACCTTTAATTTATCTTCAAAGCATTGTATGGTTAACTTGTATTCATCTAATTTGGCCCTATTGGCCATGTTTGTTTTCATATAAATTACTTGCTCCTCAGGATCCTTAATCATTATTTCAATTATTGATTCTTTTTTATTCTTTCATGGATTTGCTTGAAAAACTCCCGTCAAGAGATCTAAGTTGCACTTTAAGAATTTTGATCATACTCCTAATTTTATGATTCCTCTTCTTTTTCTCGTTCAGTTCATCAAGAACACTCATGAGCTTAGCTTTTAGATAAACTTCTTCATGAGTTTCATAGCAAAATTTATCAAACATGATGATCTTTTCACCCATATTGTACATTGGATCACCTTCAAGTGGTTAAACTTTTACAAAAGGTACTACTCTGATACCAATTGTTAGAGATACAATCACTAAGAGGGGAGTGAATCAATGATATAATATAATCCAATTCAATTCCCAACTCTTAAACATTTATCATACATCAATATTGATCAAGCAACATAAATATGAAAGCACATATACCACATATAAGAGCATACATCACATGAATACATAATATATGTGGGAAACCCTCTTGGGGGATAAAATCCACCAAAACTTAGAAGATGGACTATAGTCCTATATATCAAGATCCAATATTTAGACTAGAACCCACTGATCAAAGAACACCAATCCCTTAGTTTAGTGAGACACCAATCCCATAAGGAGCAACTACCCATATCTAGATGAACACCCATAATAAATAGACATTAAAAAATATTTACCTTGAAAGAGGAACCAATCCCATGAGAAACCAAGCACCCTCTCAACTATCTAAATAGATCACCTTCAACATATTTGTATTCTCTTTAATTGATGATGACCACCTTTATCTACACTCTCCACCTTCATACTCTCTCAACCTTACTCACACAAGAAATTTATCCAAAGTACCCTTTTGGATCATTCTAATCTTATTTGTTCATCATCAACCAAAAACTTGAAAAAATTCTATTAACACAACATAGGCATAACGAAAAGGTCATACAAATAGTCCTCACTTTGACCTACCTCTTTTCTTTATCTCTATCTTCTACACTCTTCTCCTCCAATCTCTCTCAAGCTACCTTTATGGCTATCTTGCTCAAACTATCTCTTCTTGGCTCATTAGGTCCAATGACCTAAGTGTCTTCCTAAAATAGGTTGATTAGATCAACATGATTGATCCACTTTATTATATGATGGTCCTTACTAATCTTTACCTTCTCTTTAAAATGTTATCTTCTTCACTTGAATCCTTGATTACATAATTGCTCAACTTTCCATACACAAGTCTATTCAACAAGCCTTAAAACCATCACATTTGGTTTTAGATTTTATATATTCTTCATGATTATTATTATCATGACATTCCTTTTTAGCCAAAACACATAAATTCACTTTTAAGGCATCTAGCATGGGTTACCTTTAAGCAAAACCCTCTTTTAAATAGGCCTAAATCGCCTTTTAAGTCCTATGAAGACCCATTCACCTCTTTGACACTTCTCCAAGAAAAATAAGAACACATGAATGCTTTAAAATACATTGACCCATGCCACACAATCTATAGGTCCTCCTTAAGTGATAACAAACATCACAACACCCTTTTGGTAAAGCTCAATTCATTTAGACAACATTTTGTGCATACAACCACTGTGAAGAAACACACAATCATCTTCTAAACCTTTGTTCATACTAAATATGATTGATGAAACCTTAATAATATACATAGATTCATAGGGTCTATAGCATGATCTAACACTTAGTTATCTCAAAAAATTAAAATACCATAAATAAAAACTCAATGACCCTTCTTGGGTCACTTGTAAAGCATGAATAAATAGATAGTCAACTTTAAAGTCTAATAAAATTGTCCATAAAAACATTCAAACCTTCTACCAAATAGTTCTAGATGTGACCTAGAGTCCTCTATAACTTTTATTTCTACTACATCAAGAAATTATGCATATATCAAAATTTATGGCTCAAAAACTAAGCACTGGTCTTTCCTTCACAAATTCACATATTCAAATTTAAATGGTCACATTTATACCTCAATCACTTGGAACTCATCACATGCTTTATGCTTAAATCACTCAACATGAATCATCAATTTTATTAAAAAGTAACTAAGAATTTAATTTTTAGTGATTCACTATGAAAATGTTAATCCCGTAACATTCTAACCTCTTCTCATGCTTCATGGCAATCTTGACAACATACTCACCATTGATCTCTATTGAGTAGCTTAGTCTTTATCTTATAACACTCACTATTATATATTGTTTATAACTCTTAAGATTATGATTTTTTTCACCCTCACATGATTTTTGAAAAATTTACTAACTATCCCTATGCTTGTGCCACTTGGAATTTTTGTGAGCTTTATTTACTCTTTGACTTTCCTCATGCCATATATATTTATTAGTACAGACTGTTGCTCACCATTAATCTTTGGATAGCTTAACAATTTTGGGACACTTTTTAATAACATGAGAAAACTTTGAAATGTTGATTTCATACACACCATAGATATAAATATGTATGATTAAGCATCCATTATTGTATATTCTAGACCAATGACCTCAAAGTTTAACATGATTAAACTTGATGATCAGTTACCCATCTTAGTCTACTAGAGTAACTTTGAAGCTTTATAACTTGAGTTAGACAACACTTCAAGACTCCATATTTTTAGGGTAGATTCTTAAATCTATATAAAACATATCAATTATATCCTTTGACCAATATTGACTTTTTGATCACCTATAATAAATGTACAAACATGTTAGATCATACATATCAATATGATGTGCAGTAATGGTCTAGCTTTTTTTAAGATGGTAGATGTATTTTTTTTCATTCCAAATGATATAATGAAACACTAAATATCTACCAAGACATCTAAGGGTGCCTTAAAATCTCTTATTTGTCCTTACAAACCTACATAAGTACCATAGCTATCCAAGCTATCAATCTAACCACTTGGTCATTAATATGCTAGAACCACATGCTCTCTTTGACATCAATGACAATCTAAGACATCAATGACTATGTCCAATAATATCCTCCTTTTTAATTTATGAAAAACCATACTTATAATTTCTTATCTCAATCTAAACAATTCTTCCATTTTGATCTTTCTCCCCCTTTGACATTTATGATAAAGGATCTCTTCCTCAACATGCCAACAATCATTCCTTAACAGCATGTATGCAATCAAAACACTATTATAAGATGATAAAGAGAGTTACATAATTTCAATAAAATGAAAAAATCACTCCCCATTTGACATGCATCCATTTGAACTAAGACTTCTCTAATCCTTGGACCTAACAAGCTGCCCAAAGTGCTTAGAAAGATCCCCATACCTTCATGTTCCATCTCATGTCATCATGTCTTTAATATAAACCAATATAAACAAAGATTTCAAGACCAAAAATAGGAAATGACCACCTATAAGATATGATACAAACTCTCATTAACACTATGTATACCATTTCTTACCTTGAACTTCTCAAACATTCTCTAAAACTACACTCTTCTTTGATCATATTCTACTCTATGAAGACAAAACAAACTAGAATATAAAAAATTAATTGAACTCACCTTGAGAACACTGAGAGGGACATACCCTAGGTCATTTAGACATAGGAACCACTTGAGAATCTTCATATAGATTTGGAATTTTGGATAAAATGACCAAAAAGTCCACTTCTTCATACTAGACTTGCTTAGAGGCCTTATAGCCCTGTCTAGACCATACAGAGCCCATAATTTTTTATGTATGTGTATTAATGGAATAAAATTTCATATATGGATAATTATTATATTCCCCCTCATTCATACCAAAAATAAACACTCAACTCTTCATCTACCACATGCTTCCTTCACAAACCAACTAACTAATTAGCCCTCTATTAGTACAAATCCTCCTCCATGAAACTTACCATGCATTTTCAAAAGATTGTGAAAGACCATTTGAGCACCCATTTTTCCATTTCAAATGATTAAGAGTCCTAATACCTCAACTCATTAGTCAAACCACTTTTACAATAAAGACCAAAACACTAGGTTTATAAAAAAAAATGGTCATCATACTATGTTCTAATCAATGCCATCATTTGAAACTTCTTCCACAATTGTAGATCACTAATGCACACATCCATACCTAATTTTTAGTATAATTTTTTTTTGGAATACATAATTCTTATACCATGGTTTCTGATCAGCATGTCCTTAAGCACAAACTGGGAAACCCTATAGTAAATAAAATTATCTAAATGAACATAAAAGATCTTAAAATCTTGAAATCACCTGGAACACATTTGAATAAAGTCAACACACTTTTATATGAAATTATTACAACTTGAAAACTTGAAACAACACTTGTATACTTCATACCCAGCCTTCAGACCTTGTACACACAACTTTATTCCATCACAACATCTTAGAGGAGATTTATAAGACTCATTACTCCCCCTTAGCTAAACATATCTTCAAATGGTATTATTATCCTACAAAATCAACCAGATCTGAAATATAATTCACCATGCTTCCTCTTGATTATGTAAGAAGATTCATCATCTTGTTAAAACACATCACTTTATTTGATCAAGTTATCATATCAATCTTCTTTGAATGCACAATTGTAGCCAACCTCTTCACACTTTATACTGGTTGGACCATTGATCATCACCTAGAGCACACACACTTGCTTTCACACATTAAATGTCTCTTAATAATTATAGTAAGAGACACCCACTTCTCATAGAGGGACTAAAGATCCCAAAACCTAGCAGACTCCCATATCTCCATAGTTTCGTTTGAATTGTAGTCCTACTTCATCACAAGATTGAATTTGAAAGGATCCTTGAATTCATTATTTTCTTCAAACTTGTCAACTAATGTAGACAATAAAAAATCTTAACTTTCCTTCATGTCTATCATGGAAAACAAACCATCTTTGGTCTCAGTTTGATCTCTACTAATAGGCATAGGTTTCCACAACTATTTATCACCTCTTCCTTGCACACGAAGAGATCCATACACCTTATTTTTATTTGAAAACACCTTCAACCAATCCTTGAAATATATATCAATGTGACCAATTCTAAGACATCTAAAACAAAAAGATCATTCATACTTTTTTCTTGATGATTATTATGATTTTTTTTATTGATTTATTCTCTTCTTGTATTCTCTATCATTGTGGCCCAACTAATTATAATTGTAGTAATCAATATCTTCCATACCTTTTATTTGAATATGGTAGTGATCTCCCTTTGATTGATTTATTATTTTTACACATTCCTTTGCCTTATTACCAATAAGATGACAAACAAAACAATGGCCCATAAAAGATTTTGCATACCTTAAAGCAATTGGTTGTCTGATTGGCTTCTTCATTTTACTTTTGACCTGATATATCTTGTTGAATTTCATGCTACCAACCTATTTGTCTTCTCTTAATTTATTTTTATGTTATTCAAGCTTTCCAATCTTGACTATGACTTTTTCATGCTCATCTTTTAGGGAAAAAATAGTCTTCAATCTAACACATTCATCTTATTTATCCCTCATGCCTTAACTGGCAGCCTCTAATTGAATTTTTAGATATTTTATAATCTCCTTATCCTCCTTATTTCTTTTGGCCATGTCATATTTCAATATACATAGTTGATATTCAATCATTTTTATAGAATCCATATTAGAATTCAACTCATCATGTTCACCTTGCTTTGAATTCAACTTGGCATTTGTCTCTTCTATCTAAGTCTTGAGATGTCTACAATTTTCCTCCTTTGAACTTACATTTGTCTTTATAACATTTAATTTATCCTCAAAGTCCTGTATGGTCATCTTGTCATCATCCAATTTGGCCTTGTTGGCCATGTTTCTTTTCATGGAACTTATCTTCTCCTCAAGAGCCTTAGTCACTGATTTCAATTCTTGATTCTATTTTTATTCTTTTAGGGATTTTCTTAATAAACTCCACTCAAAAAATATGAGTTTCACTTTAATAATTTTGATCATAATACTCATTTTATGATTCCTCTTTATTTGCTCCTTTATTTCACCAAGAGAACTCATGGGCTAAGGTTATAGATCAACTTCTTATTCCTTGATATCATAGCAAACTTTATCAAACATGATGATATTTTCACTCATATTTTAACTTGGATCACCTTTAAGTGGTTAAACTTGTATAGAAGGTACTGCTCTAACACCAATTATTAGAGGTACAATCACTAAGAGGGGTGGGGGTGAATTAGTGATGCAATATAATCTAATTCAAAAACCAACTCTTAAACATTCAACATACATACATCTTGATCAAATAACATAAACATGAAAGCACATATATCATATATAAGAGTATACATTACATGAACACATCATATATGTGGGAAACCATTTTGGGGGATAAAACATACTAAACCTTGTTAGATGGACTACAATCCTATAAAAAAAGATCCAATATTTAGACCAAAACCCACTGATCAAAGAACACCCATACCTTAGTTTAGTGAGACACAAATCCCATAAAGAGAAACTACCCATGTCTAGCTGAGCACCCACAATAACTAGACCTTTAGCAAGATTTACCTTGTAATGAGGAACCAACCCTTTAGGCAACCAAGCAACCACTTAGATACCTTAAAAAATCACATTAAACACATATTAGTTATCTTAAAATTATGGTGAACACTTTTGTTTATACTCTTCACCTTCACACTCTCTCAATCTTGCTCGCACATGCAATTTATCCAAAACATCCTTTTGGATCATTCTACTTTTCTTCGCTCATCCTCAGCCATAAACCTAAAAAACTCTATTAACAAAACAAATGTATGACCAAAATTTCATACAAATGGTCCTCACTCTGATCTACTTCTTTTCTTTATCTCTATCCTCTATAATATTCTCCTCTAATCTCTATCAAGTTTCCTCTAGGGCTAACTTGCTCAAACTACTTCTTCTAGGCTCATTCGGTCTAATGACCTAAGTTTCCTCTTATAATAACTTTATCAGATCAACATGATTAATTAAATTTGATCTATGATGGTCTTTATTAACATGTATCTTCTCTTTCAATGGTTCTCTACTTCACTTCAATCCTTGCTTAAATAACTGCTCAACTCTCTGTACACAAGTCTATTCAACAAACCTTAAAACCATCACATTTGGTTTCACCTTTTATAGAGTCTTCATGATTTTTATGATCACAAAATTCCTTTTTGGCCACAACACATTCCTTCACCCTTAAGGAATATCACATGGGTTTCCTTTAAGCACAACCCTCTTTTAAATAGGCCTAAGTCACTATTTATGTCCTATGAAGACCCATTCACCTCTTTGACACTTATCTGAGAAAACTAAAAACATAGGAATAAGTTTAAATACATGGATCCATAACACACACTATATATTTCCTACTAAAGTGATAAAAACCATCATAATTCCCTTTTACTAAAGCTTAATTTAGTCAAAAAACATTTTGTGTATATAGCCACCATGAACAAACACAGTCAAATTCTAACCCTTTGTTCATAATGAATATGATTGGTCAAACCTTTATAATCAACACAAACGGTCCTTATGCATGATCTAACACTTAGATCATCTATAAAAATTTAAATACCATCAATAATAGCTTAATTACCCTTTGCGAGTTACTTGCAAAACCTGAACAAATACATAGTCAACTTTAAGTCCCAATAATTTTATCTATACAAACATTCATACCTTATAACAAATATTTATAGATGTGTTGTGGAGTCCTATGAATTATATTTTTACTAAAATAAATTATGAATATATCAAAATTTATGGCTCAAAAACTTATCATTGATCTTTCCTTCACAACTTAAATATTCAAATCCAAATGGTCACAATTAAACCTTGGTCACTTAGAACTCATATCCTGTTCTACACTTAGCTTGATCAACATTAAACATTTATATTATTTATAATTATCTTGGTATTTAACTCATACATATTCATTGTGAAAACATTAAACCTTAAACATGTTGACCTCATCTCATGCTTCTTGATAATCTTGACCACATATGTACCATTGATCTCTACTAAGTAGTCTAGTTTTTATCTTGAAGCACTCACCATTAGATCTTTCTCAAGACTCCTGAGATTATGAAACTTGGTACCTTCACATGATTTTTGATAAATTTACAAATAGTATCTATGCTTGTGTCACTTGGTATTCCTATGATATTTATTAACTATTTGACTTGCCTTATATCATAGATCTTCATTAGTATGAACTGCCACTCATCATTGATCTTCAGACAACTTAATAATCTTGGTATACTTTTAAATAGTGTGAGAAAACTTTGACATGTTGAATTAATATTCACCATTGATCTCAATATGTATGATTAAACTTCCACCATTGGATCTTCTAGACCAATGACCTCAAACTTTAACATGATTAAACTTGAAGGTCACTTACCCATCTGAGTCTACTAGAACAACTTTGAAGCTTTATAACTTGAGCTAGATAACACTTCATGACTCCAAATTGTTAAGGTGTGGAGCTAAAGGCTTCAACTATTTGTAGACACAAGGAAGGATGCTGAAGAACCAGAGCCACCGGCGTCGGTAGTATGACCAATGTCGGTCAGATGCAGTGGAGAAGGAGACCAATGACAGCAGGTAGTCGGCAAACATCAGCAGCACCAGACAAGCAGGGACTGGCATCGATTGCCTGTACGGTCTAGAACTATTCGTTGCATGAACAGTTAGTTAGTTAAACCGAGTGTTTGCATGCTAAGGGGCTAATTTAAGTTGTAGGCTGTGTGTCTAATTTTAGTAGTTAGAGTTCTATTTTGTAAGCATGGGATCCTATTTAAAGACCCATAAGGCATGTATTGTAATTAATTCTAAGGTAAGTAAAAGCATTGAAGCTAGCAAGGTCAAGGAGATCTACAGGTGTAAGGTCAAGGAGATCAGCTGAAGCATTCAAGGAGGGATAGCAACTCAAGCTTTAGAGTTGTTGTGTTGAGCAAGAGAGAGAGGGAAGAAGGTCTTGAGGTGTGGCAAGCCTTTGAGGTGGAGGAAGAAGTGACATCTTCCTTATTATATTTTCTTCTAGTAATATTTAATACAAGAGTGTGTATTGTCTCTCAAATTCTTTGCTGTCTCAAGTTTCTAGATACTTTATCATTCTGGTATAATTCTATGTTTAATTGCATATAAGAAAGTAATCAATTGTGCTCTAATTGGTAGAGACAGAGATCCCCTGACAAGTGGTATCAGAGCTATGGTTTGCAGGAAACAGGGTATTGTTTTTTATTATAGGTCATTCACATGGTTTTCTGATTGAGTGGGAGTTCAGCAATGGCAAAAGAAAGCAGGCTACGAATGGAGAAGTTTAACGGTAAGAATTATCAACATTGGAGGATGCAGATTGAGGACTATCTATATCAAAAGGATTTGTACTTACCGTTGGGTGGGGTTGCATGCAAGCCCACAGATATGAAGGATGAAGAATGGAATGTTCTTGATCGAAAGGCTCTCAGTCCCATAAGGTTGAGCCTTGCATCAACTGTGATTTCCAGCTTATCATAGTGCAAGACAATGAAAGAGTTGTAAAGTCCTTGGCTAATTTATACGAAAATCCCTCAGCTTCTAATAAGGTATATCTTATGAAGTAGCTATTTAATTTGCAAATGCATGAAGGTGGATTGGTACATACTCATCTCAGTGATTTCCATGGTTTGGTAAACTAATTAGCTTTAGTCAATATTGTTTTTGATGATGAGGTAAAGGCTTTCTTGATTTTATGTTCTTTGCCTGAAAGTTGGGATGGTATGCTTATGGCAGTAAGTAATTCTGCATCTACTTCTAAAATCTTAAAAGTTGATGATGTTGTGAGTGTGATCTTGAATGAATAAATACACAGGAGAAGCACAGGTGAATCATCAGGGAATGCTCTAAGTGCAGAAAGCAGGGAAAGGCAAAGGGAAAAGATTGAGCAAGGGAAATCAAGGTCGGGAAGGAGATCCGAGTCCAAAGGTATTACCTATTGGTTTTGTGGAAAGAAAGGACATACAAAGAAGGAGTGTTGGTTGAGAGATAAAGAGAATCAACATGCAGGTATTGAAGAAGTAAAGGATGCAAATATTGTGATGCAGGATGCTCTCATACTTTCTTCGAATAGTCAGGTAGGATCATGGATTTTAGATTCTGGTTCATCTTTTCATGCATCCCCAAACAGAGATTTGTTCTATGAGTATGAACAAGGAGACTTTGGAGTTCTTTATTTAGGGGATGGTACGCCTTGTCAGATAGTTGGCAAAGGGAAAGTGCAGCTGAGATTGTAGATTGACAACACATGAGTGTTGAAAGAGGTCATGCATGTTCCAATTCTGAAGCAGAGTCTAGTTTCTATAGGAAGGTTGGGAGATGAGGGATGCACAATAACCCTCACAATGGATTCTTGGAAGGTTTCCAAGGGAGCACTTGTTCTAGCAAGAGGTAAGAAAGTAGATACTCTTTATCTGTCTACTTGTATTACTGATTCTACTTCTGGTGTAGATTTGAAGATGTGGCCTAATAGGCTTGGTCACAAGAATAGGAAGGGAATGGAAGTTCTTGATTCAAAAGGTATGTGTTCAAAATTGGAAAGCACAGATATAGTTCATTGCAGAAAGAGGAAATTTGATGCTTTTGACAGGAACAAAGAAGCCTTGGTGTTTATGGAGGAGATGAAGGATAGAGATTAGTCACAGGGGCTGAATAAATCTAAGCAAGGCAGCATGGATAGAGGTTTGATCCAAGAAGAGCTCACAGATGAAAATTTCATCACTTATAGGAACACACAGACACCGATGTCAGTAGCTTGGCACCGATGTCAGTCATCCAAATACCGACATTGGTCATGTGCAGACCAGCAGGGTCGGTAGGTTAGACTAGAGAAGTTTGACGTTGGTCATAAGGACTGACGTTCGTAGGAGGGACACCGGTGTTGGCCAGGGAAATGACATCAGCAGTCAGGGTCAGTGCAGGGAATTGACATCAGTCAGGAGCAGACTGGGAGATGGCCTAGATCGGTCACTGGAACGGATGTTGGGTGAATTAATAAGTCTCAAACACCCATGTGGAGGTCAGGAAAGGTATGTGAACCTCATATTCATTGTTCACCTTCTTCATATTGCTCACTGATAGTCATGAACTAAGAAGATGGAAGAAGCAATGCAGGTAGAATCCAGAAACAATGGGAGCTTGGCATGGATGAGGAGTGTGAGTCCTTGGAGAACCAAATAGGTATTTTTTGGTAGTGTTGTCAGTTGGAAGGAAGCACTGGATAGAGGGATGGATTCCTGTTTTAGAGAAGAGAGTGGATGGACACATGAGACAGAAGGCTATGGTATATGGTCTTGATTATGCTGCAGAACAATGGAGGTTTGACCATTGTATTTTATCTTTACCAGGCTGGATAATATTAGCTACATTATCCTGTTACTGTATTGTGTTACTTGTTGTAGGGTTTCATATACAGGGAGTTTTTTGAGCTAAGGGTAGAGTTGGTTCAGATGTATGTCATGGAGAATTTGGGAGCAGCAAAATTCTTGTGGCATAAGATACAGGTATTACATCACAGGTTTGTGTGGTGGTTGGTCTTCAAGAGTGACATTGAAGAGGGATACAAAGCCTAAAGAACAAAATAGATGGTGTACAGGTACAGGTACAAGTTGCAACTATTTATCTCCAAGTGGGAGATTGTTAAGGTGTGGAGCTAAAATCTTCAACTGTTTGCAGACACAAGGAAGGATGCTGAAGAACCAGAGCCACTGGTGTCGGCATTATGACCGACGTCGATCAGATGTAGTGGAGAAGGAGACCAGTGACGGTAGGTAGTCAGCCGACATCAGCAGCACCAGACAAGTAGGGACCAGTGTTGGTCACTTGTGCAGTCCAAAACTGTTCGTTGCACGAACAATTAGTTAGTTAAACCGAGTGTTTGCATGTTAAGGGGCTAATTTAAGTCGCGGGCTGTGTGTCTAATTTTAGTAGTTAGAGTTCTATTTTTGTAAGCATGGGATCTTATTTAAAGACCTATAAGGCATGTATTGTAATTAATTCTAAGGCAAGTAAAAGCATTGAAGCTAGCAAGGTCAAGGAGATCTAAAGGTGTAAGGTTAAGGAGATCAGCTGAAGCATTCAAGGAGGGATAGCAACTCAGGCTTTAGAGTTGTTGTGTTGAGCAAGAGAGAGTGGGAAGAAGGTCTTGAGGTGTGGCAAGCCTTTGAGGTGGAGGAAGAAGTGGCATCTTCCTTATTGTATTTTCTTCTAGTAATATTTAATACAAGAGTGTGTATTGTCTCTCAAATTCTTTGATGTCTCAAGTTTCTAGCTACTTTATCATTCTGGTATAATTCCGTGTTTAATTGCATATAAGAAAGTAATCAATTGTGCTCTAATTGGTAGAGACAGAGATCCCCTGACACAAATTTTTAGGGTAGCTTCTTGACACTATAGACATCTCCATGATATCCTTTGACTAATATTGACTTTTTGAGCACCTATAATAAATTCATAGACTTTTTAGATCATACATATCTATATGATGTGTAATGATCCTCTAGTTTCTCATAAGCTAGCATATGCATTTTACTCATTCTAAATGATTCAATGACATACCATAGCTCTACCATGACATCTAAATATGACTTAACATCTCTTATTTGTGCTTATAAACCTACATAAGTGTCATATCTATCAAAATTATCAATCTAACCACTTTTTCATTAATGCACTATAACCACGTAATCTCTTTGACATCAATGACAATCTAAGACATCAATGACTACGTCAAACAAGGGTCACCACCCATTCCCATCTCAATCTATGCTTAATTTATACCTCTATAGACCAAATTTATCCTAGCTACTTGATGGATCATCTAAGATGGCCATACTCTATTCTCTCTCTCATTACTAGTGTCTTTGTCAACAGTGTGACTGAGGTGGTTATCACTCCTACTATGGTGCTATATATGGTACCTATAGCACTCCTACATCCATATCCATCTCCTCTCTATCTATTGTCCATTATGGTCAACCTATCCATGGTCTCTCAGGCCATGGTGTAATATCTAGCCTAGCAACTGGTGGTCTCATTTCTCTTCTCCCCCTTAGATCTCTCACATGTCTAGCCCAAAAAGTGGGTACCACTATCATATATTATAGATGAGGGAATCCCAATAATATTAGTATGCATGTTACTATATGTGACTCTATCCACTAGGTATAGTGGCCTATAATCTATGCCCATACCAATATTGATGCCAGTATCTTCCAACTGAACCATACTATCATGATGTGACCATATAGTCACCACATGATATTTAATTGTGGGACTATTTGTAGCAATGGCACATAGGGCATGGCCTACACTACCTAATCATATTAGCATATCTATACTTGAGATAACTAATTATCAATCACATGGGGTAACCCAGTTGGTTAATATATCAAAAACCTCTCGTATATCCAAGAACTCAACAAAATCACTAGCCCCATGGTCTTTCACCATTTACACAACATCCCATACATATCGTGCATGAGATGGACCTAGATGACATAACCTAGATAATTTATTGCCTTCTACTCTAAAATGTAAAATCATAAGGCTATCAAATATAAGAGCACCTTGGCATCTGACTTATGACATATCACCCATGTTATTACAAGTCCTATCACTACCTTCTAGATATCTAGAATCTGAGATGTATACATGTTAAAGAGGCTAAATCTCAGCTTCAGATATATCATATCTAAGCTTGTTACCCATAAGGCAAAGTCTTACGTCAACTCCTTTATCTATTATCCCTATAATTATGGGTGTACCTCCTATCAAATATATAATAATAATATGGACATCCTCTAGGGTGATACCTACCTTGATGATATCCCATACACTACCCATCTAAAATGTTAGTAAATCATTCTAAGGCTCCTAAGAACATGAATAAAATATCATCACTCCATGATACTTGACACATATCCAAAATGCTTCCTAGACCCAGCATGACCAACCTAGATCGGCCCTCCACTATCAATCACTCCAAAAGTTTTAAGAGCCATGCTATTTCCACTAATCACCAAAATCTCAGTCACCCTTTCAACCATAAAATTATGAAAGATGTATTAAACCTCCATGTCATTTATAATTAAATACATTACATTCAAATTTTAACAAAAAAATGTAATTAGACATCCATTTCACTTATAATTAAATATATTATATCCTTTGACCCATATTGAATTTTTGAGAACCTATAATAAATTCAAAAACTTATTGGATCATACATATCTATATGAGGTGCAATGATGGTCTGGCTTCTCTAAAGCTATTAGAGGTATTTTTCTCATTCAAAATGATCTAATGACACACTAGAGCTCCACCAAGACATCTAAGAATGCCTTAAAATCTCTTCTTTATCCTTACAGATCTACATAAGTAACATATCTCTCCAAGTTATCAATCTAACCACTTTGTAATTAATGCACTATAAGCACATGATCTATTTGACATCAATGATAATATAAGACATCAATGACTATCTCTAACAGGGGTCACCACCCATGCCCATCTCAAGCTATGACTGAGTCATACCTCTATAGACCAACTCTATCTTAGGCTACCTCATGGGTCATTTAGGATGACCACATTCTGTGCTCTCTCTCATTATTTCTACCTCTATCAATGGTGTGATTGAGGTGGTTGTTACTCTTCCTACTATGGTGTTGGATATGGTACCTACAAAACTCTTACATTTATATCCATATCCCTTTTATCTGCTAGCCATCATGCTTGACTTGTGTATGGTATCTCATGCCATGGTGTAATCTCTAGCCTAACAACTGGTGGTCTCACTCCTCCTCTCCCCCTTGGATATCTCACATGTCTAGTCTAAAAAGTGGGCACCACTATCAGAGATATAAGATGATGGAGTCCTAATAATCTTTGTATACATGCCACTAGATGTGACTCTATCCACTAGGTATATTGGTATATAATCTATGCCCATGCCAATATTGGTACCAATATTTTCCAAATTGGCCATACTATCATGATGTGACCATATAGTCACCACATGATATCTACTTTTGTGACTTTTTATAGCAATGGTACATGGGGTATGACCCACACTACTTGATCATATCATCATCTCTACACCTAATGTAATTGATCACCAACCACATAGGGTAACCTAGGTGGTCAGTATATCATAAACCTCTCATATATCCAAGAACTCAATAAAATCACCAAGCCCATGGTGTTTGACCCTCTCAACAATAGCCCATACATATCATGCATGAGATAGAACTAGATTACAAAACCTAGATAATATAGTGCCCCTTGATCTACAATGGACTAGTATAAGGCTATCCCATATAAGAGTACCTTGTCATCTGACTTAGGACACAACACCCATGTTATCATAAGTCCTATCACTACCTTATAGATATCTAGAATCTAAGTTCTATACATGTTAAAGAGAGTAACTCTTAGCCTAGGATATATCATATCTAAGATTATCACCCATAAGGGTGATACCTCTTATTAAAAGTCAAAGAATAATATTGACATCCTCTAGGGTAATACCGACTATGGTATCCCCATACACCACTTATCTATACATGTTAGTCAATCATTCCCAAGATCCTAGGAACATGACTATAAGATTAGCACTCAATGATACTCAACACATATCTATAATGCCTCTTAGACCTAGCATGACCAACTAAGATTGGTCCTTCATTGTCAATCACTCCCAAAGGTCTAGGAGCCATACTGTGTCCACTAGTCACCAAAATCTCAGACACCCCTATAACCATAAAATAATGAAAGATGTATTAAACCTCCATGCCACTTATAATTAAATAGATTATTTTCAAATTTTAACAAAAAAAACATCTTTTTACTTAATCTATCCATTTTGACCAATTTGACCTATTTTTAGCCTAGTTTGTCATTTTAATACTTAGTCAGGCATTATGGGCCTTTCTAGTACTATTTTGGCCTATTTCATGTATTTTCATACTATCTTTTCACTTAGTCAAACCCTAAGTTGATAAAATAATCCTCATTTTAACCATGTTTATTTAATAAACTAAGTCAACACTTTCATTTTCCCCCTCTTAGTACTAAGTCGATAGAGTGGAATAACCTATTAATTCAATTGTGAGGTACTAAGTCAATAGGTTCCAAAAATAGCTAAGTCATCCTACACCTATTATGTTGGCAATGTGGATTTCAAATTTTTAGCCTACTAGGTTGACTAAGTTAACCTCATTGGTTTATATTGCTGACTCTTTTCTTTGTTCATAATAAATGCCTTCGACAGTTATTACTCTAATTTCTTTCAACCCATTTACCTATTTGTCCTGAAGTACCACTAAAAACTATCTAAGGTTCATTCCAGTTTCAATAATTGGTTTGAATTAGAAATTTATATAAAATACATAATTTTCAATGAAATATTCAAAAATAAGTTTGAAATTATTAGTTTCTTACCTGTACTACACCTGTTGTGGCCAATAGGCATCCCTCTCATCTTAGCTATCATTTCCTCACAATATGTTCTCTATTACCTTTAATTTGGTTTCTCAGAACTCTATTTTTCTCTCAAAACAAGTCAAACAATAGGCAATTGACTTCTGTTTCACCCTATTTAAACTTACATTACACAATTCTTTACCTTTCAAAAATTTATCGTCAAATTCCTTGTTTAGATCGTATCTTTTATTTTACTAACCCATTTTTTGAACTGTAACATGTTCTATAATTATGACATCATAGAGAATTTTTTGCACTACTATATGAATATATTATAAAGATTTTGACTTTTCACTATTTTTTGCACTAATCTCTATAGGTTCACCTAATGTTCTTCACATTTGGATGCATTCACTTCTCTTGTAGTCTCCTTTTTTTAATCTATACCACTAAAATAAGTAAAGGTATGTGTTTTTTAATTCTATTCTTTCATTTATCTTATTTAATACTTACTAAATTTTACTTATCATTAGCATTATGTGTTATCATATTCTATTCCTAAAGCACCATCCTATGTTGCACTCATATGACACATGATGAACTTAAAGTGGGGCATATATATACACATAATATTTACAAACTTTTATCAATTAATAATGCTCTCTATCTTTTAGGAACCCATCAAGTCTTAATCTCTCTTAGTGCACACCTTAATGGGTGTACTGGGAAAGGGGTGGGTAGACCATAGGTGCTTCATAAGATTGTTGTCCCTTCTTCCACTTGTTATCTACACAATTATCTCCTAAAAATCATATCCCTAAGATTGTTATTATCTATTTCATACTCCTCAGTAATTTCTCACCTTTTATCCCCCTTTTCCTAGCCTTAAGCCCCTTCATAATATTTATTTTACTAGCTTGACTGGGTCAACCCTATACTATTTTAGGTAAAATTCATTTAGGGTCTAGGTCGATTCTTGGCTGACCTATCTCATGACCTAGTGAATTTTTGTCCATAACTATACTAGGTTGACTAGCTTGACCCTGTCAACCAAAATTTTTGGAAGGGATCAGGGTTAAATTAAACTATATATAAAATATCATTTCACCATTGTTTAGAGAAAATTATAATTAAGAACTATTGCACATCTACTTAATCACGATTCTAATTGAGGAGCAATCATAGGGTTTCATACTTTATTTGAAGATATGGATCTTGTCTTATGGAGAAGTATTTTGGATGAATTGATATGCTATGTATCATGAAGATGATTTATCCTTGTCATCATTACATACCAAAACAACCTCTTGAAAATCACCTTGGCCAAGGGAGATATTGAGGCTTGATGGGTTCATCTTCAAAGGTAAGTATTCCTAACTTTGTTCCTCCTTTATAAGAGTATATAGATATACATTTGTACTTATCTTCCATGAATTAGGATTACGTATACATTAATTTGAGTATATGTAATCTATTCATTTTTAATTTTGTTATTTCTTACTCCTTTGTGCCACAATATTTAGTGAGCACTAGACTAGATTTATTTACTTGTTATTAGTTTAGTGAATATGAAAACATAGGGCTTAGTTAGGGTTTTTGTGTGATTGTGCTTGATTTGAGGCTTTAGAACCCTCACTAGTGTGGTTTATTATTATAATATATCCCATATTTAGGTATATAATATCAATATATTGGTCATGTTTCCAATTATATAATGTATCCCCAATCAAAAGTGTAAGTATGTTCTATCTTCTCTGAGTTAGGATTGATTTATAGACGTAATGCATTTTTTATTACATGCATCATGCACCATTATTCTTCCTAGTTAACAATATAATAATTTTTAATTATCAAACACATTAGGTCATATATTTTGAGTCTTAGCTCTGATACCACAATGTAACAACACCACTAGATTTTAATATAATAGACTAATTTTTAAAAAATTAATTACACATATTCATCTAATAGATTTCACCACAAGAAATGTAACTATGTGATATTTTACTAAATGTGTTATTTTATTTAATATCATAGGGTTTATATATATTCCATTTAGCTAATTATCACCAAGATAATAGTATAACAAATCTTGAATAATGTTTAATAAATAATAAAACTATATTTATTTTAGTAAAATAATAATACAATTTTAGCCATGACTAATACAACATTACATCCACTGTTGTAGATGTATAAATGAATAAATAGTATAGTTTAAAAAATAGATATATTTTATAAATAATAATAATAATAATAATAATAATAATAATAATAATAATAATAATAATAATACATGATACAAATATCCATGGATCATGAGTCTCCATGTCTCAAGAGTCTCCATGACGCAAGTATCATTCTATAATATCCCTATAGGTATTTACTAGAATAATGCAATAAAATTTTAATTTTTTTAAATATTTACTCAATAATTATTCTCTCATTAGATTAAAAAATGAGACTATAATTATTTATTTTAAACATAAATAATAATATCAAACTTAAGTAAACATGAAAAACTCTATTTACTAATCACTAACAACTTATGTAAACACTCATAATTACATAAGGAAAGTAATCACAATAAAATACAGCCATGGATGGTATAATAATAAAAATTATAATATGAATGTATAATAATAATAAATTACATTTAAATCAAGAATTATACGTCAATATATAATTAAAATAATAGATACAATGCTCCATATAGATTGAGTCACACTAACTCCTACATCTTTGATAATGTTAAGTGTAGTCTCTAAGTAAGTACTATAGTGGGGGGAGAAAGCATCATTTGAGCACTTTTACACACCAACCATAGATTATATATCCCCCACACAATCCAAAAAATATGGAATGGCCCTCCCTTCATGGATGGGTAGATAGTGATAGTGCGGGAATATAGAGAGACATGTTAATACCCTGTGTGTTGTAAGATTCCTACTACATGATGTGTACCATAAATAAATGCATTCTAACATGATATCACAAAATGATGTAAATCATATCTATGAAATTAAACTTTCTATCTAAACATTGTTTATGTATGTTCCTATTATTTGTGTTGTGACATTAATGTTTTCATTGATGTCAAGGTCAATATGGATGTCATTAATGTCAAGTAAAAGTTGATGTCATGCATGGTGAAGTAGTTTGTGAAAAATAAGTCTTATGACAAGAGATAATTTTAAGTAAACCTTTTATCTCTCTATTGATAAATAATTTTAAGTAAAATTTTTAATTATTCTATGTTTTATGACATGTCAAGCTCAATATCAAGATGCAAGGTAATCATACTTTTGAGCACTAGTCTTAAGGAACATTGTCATATCATGAGCATGTGTATGAAGATGGTGGTCTAATAATATGGATACACAAAATTATGAATGTATGTTTAAGTATGAAAAATAATTAATATGAAGTGTTGGAACACTCATAAAATTTTCAAGGTAAACCTTTAGGGGTAAGGTTTTAAGTCTTTGCATGCAACCAGTCTAGTCCTAGACTCTACTTGACCTAATGATGAGTCTTGAGGTGTTGTTAAGATCTATGAAGGATGAAAATTAGTGTTAGATCATATGAGAATATATTTTACACTATTTAAAAATATGTATAAGGTGGATAAGCTTTATATCAAGATTAAATTCTAGTTCATAGATTAGTCATTTTCATGAAGAGACCTAGTGAGAAGGCATAGGCTTGGTAGCATGATGAGGTAAGTATTTTAAGGCTTGTGAGAAGAATATTAATAGTGTACAATAATTTTATGATATTTTATGACATTATTATGATATTTTTAAAATAGTACAATATTTTTCAAGATGTGTTCAAGGTCTAAGTGTGACTAGCATTTCAAGGCCTAATGTGTAAAGAGACCTAGTGTGGCCTAATGATGGTTCGAATTTAGTTTCCAAGGTGTCAGATCTCATGAGATAACTTTTAGAAATGTGATATGTTTTTTAAAGTGTTTTTACCAAATCTAAGGTCAAAATATAAAGGATAAATCATGAAATGTGGTCTTGAGGTTTTCTGCATGCATAAAAGGAGGTATTTCAGACTTGAGAATAATTTTATTATGATCATTGACATAGGAAGCCTTTACATTAGGATAAAATAAGTTCATGGTAGTTGGTGAATTTTCCTAAATAAAATTTCCTAGCATTATTTTTTAGGTTGAGGACCTAAGATTTATGAGTGATTGTTAAGAGTGGAAGGCAATATAAACTATCTTTAAAACCCTAATAATGACTTGATATGAAATATATGATTTAAAAGTGATAATAATGGTTACGTTGAAATATTATTATTATTTTATTTTATATTAAACTCTCCCAATTACTTATATATGTCATTGGTATGTCAGAAGAGTGAATGGAAGCTATAGGAAATCCCTTGTTTCTTAGCTTTTTTATGTAGCAGGTAGGGTTGACTAGGTTAAAACATGAAAATTGTTTGAGGATGATGTTTAATACTTATATTTTTTTTCCATGTAAGTTTATGATAATTTTAATAATTCAAATATGTTAAACTAGTCATGGAATTTGGCCTATTGATAAAAAGGCCTAGTGAGGAAGATAGTGAGAAAACTAGATAGAAGTGGGAATGAGATTAGGTATATTTTGTCATGGATTAGGGATAAATCCAATTTCATAGTTTTCTTATTCAATACATTTAAAACTTATCAATATTTTATATAATATTTGGATACATGTGTGTATGTAAAGAAGTTTCTCTCAACTCGACTTATCTAACACAATGAGGTTTGTGTACATTAAAGTGATGAGATTTGTCTATAAGACCAATATTTGTATTGAATATTGTAATATATTTGTTTAAATATGTTATAAATATTATTAATGATCATATAAAACTATTTTAATTTCATTAAAGTTAATTTATAGGTGTTTTATGTAATTATTTCCATGACTGTGTTTTGGAGCATTCAAGCAGTTTTCTATGTGTTAGTAAGATTGGTGTTATTGAGTCATTATGCACATAATTGAAGAATATAATGCACATTAGCTATTATATATGTCCAAATTTATTATTTTAATGTATTTTTATTCTTGATAAAATCCTATGAAGGTGTGAAAAGTCAAAGGATGTTGACTAGTATTTAAGGTTTGTTTACAATTTTGAGTGAGTATATGGAAGTGGTCAGTTTGAGGTCTTTTACCATATGTGATGAAGTATAATGAGAATTGTGATTAACATAAGTTCATGGAGGTTATATCCATTTTATTTTTTTATATTTTTATGTGTCAAAATTTAGTGTATGCTTCACAAATTCAAAGCAAACTTTGTAACAGTGAGAAGGCCTAATGGTGTGGTTCAAGGAGTGAAATGAGCTAAATGGTGTTGGGGATATAATGTGAGATTATAAGGGGTATAATTTAAGTGTGTGTTAATTTTTTTATCTATTTTTTTAGGCTTAATATTTTCTAATGTGGTCAAGGTGAAACATGTGCTTTAATAAGGCCTAATTGCATTAGGTCTCCTTTAGGCCTAATGGTGGTTTTGGTCCTTATGAGTGGTGATCAACTTATGTAGTGGTTGTTTCAATCATGAAATTATTATATTGATTTATTTAAAAGGTGATAAAATTATGGATATTTTTGTGTCTGACCAAGGTATGTGCGAGTAAGAGTCATGTATAAGAAGAATGTCTAATAGGCCTAATTTGACTAGTTAGAATATTAAGCAAATGAACGAATGAAATAGAAGTTTAGAAAATAGGTAGAGGAATTAAATACCATCAGAGAAGTGTGTTTAGTATGAAATGAAGTTATAATAGTATTTATATAAATCATGAACAAGGTCATTTGACCTAATTTTTCAAAGACGAGGGCTAATTGAGTAAAGAGGCCTAATAGGTTATTTAAGAGAGATAGAAGAGTGTTAAGAGAAAAATAAGGTGATCATCATTAGTTAAGTGAGAAATAGGTGTCCAAAGGTGATCATATATTCTAAATGGTTTAGTTGGTACTGTTACTTAGAGGTCTGGTGCCCCCTTGTAAATTAGTGCTTGATAAAGGCTTATTTAAGTTGGTGCTTGATTAGTGAGGGGTTGGTGATCCTTGTGGAGTTGATGCCTCACTAAATATTGATTAATTTATTATAAGACTATATTCCATGCTATGTTTTAGTGGGTTTTATCCCCCATTAGGTTTTTGCACATATCTCTTGTGTTCATATGTTATATGCTCATGTAGATGCTTTTTTATTCATTGATTGATGCATGTGTTTCAATACATTATTCATGAATGATAAGTGAAATTGAATGATTGTTTTAAGGTAACTAATTCACCCCCCTCTTAATTATTTTACTTCTAAAAAACATTACTTTGGACAAAAGTTTCAAATAACACATGATCTCTATGATTAGTCAAATTCATACACACCACTTGATTGGATTACCATCATATGGTATTGGTGATGATAACTAAGCCATGGAAGTCAATCTCACTACTTCATTAGAATAATCAATGCTATATTTGGTTAACAAAAAATTTTAATGAACAATTTCATGCAATTATTTCTACTAACAAGTATAAATATATGTTAATTTTAGAAATAATTACTATACATACATTTAGTCCATCAAATATATGAATAAACCTTATTTATAGTATTTATCTCATAAATAATGTGAATGAAAAGAAATTTTAATTACCATCTAGGTATAATACCAGTCATTCAAAGAGTTCATTTTCCTTTAGTAAATGTTAAGCATAAAATTAACATTTTCATAATATAAAGTTCACACCATGCAATATAACCAACATTCACAATTTTTATAAAGATTTAACAGCATTCACTTATTCATAATTTTTTGAACTTAGGCTACATATATATAGTTATAGTTCCATATCCTTCAATATTTCATGACTTAATTTATTTTTCAATACTATAACTATAGGAACACTACCTATTCTATAAATATAATATATATGTGTATAGGAGGATCTAGGTTCTCTTATATGTGTATTCTATAGATTTATATGATCATTTTATATATATCCCATAATATATATAATTTAAACTACAATTAACATTCTCACTATGAAAAAAAATTTGTTGTTATTCTTTTTAAGGCTTAAAAGATAAAACCTTCAAAGAAAAGGATCAAGAAAAAATAGGGCTTTCATAATTCCAAAACCCCTATTCTCATAATTTAAAATCTAAAATAATGAATCCAACAAGGTTCTATTTTTTTCCTAATCTCATATTTTTCTTATTCCCTGAATTTAGGTCATTATTCAATAATATAAATTACCATGTACTATGTAAAAAAAGTCAATAATGTCCTGTACACAGTGAAATATGTTTTCAATTTAAATAAAATACTTACATTTTCTATTTTCAACCATAATTTATTTGAATCCCTATGTTCATAGGTTATAAATCAAACTCATTTTTAAGACTGGTATATTTCAAAAACACATAATTATTTACTCAAACACATATAACTATATGTCTCATAGAAATTCACATAAACTAGTGTGTGTGTGTGTGTGTGTGTGTGTGTGTGTGTGTGTGTGTGTGTGTGTGTGTGTGTGTGTGAGTGTGTGTGTGTGTGTGTGTGTGTGAGTGTGTGTGTGTGTGTGTGTGTGTGTGTGTGTGTGTGTGTGTGTGTGTGTGTGTGTGTGTGTGTGTGTGTGTGTGTGTGTGTGTGTGTGTGTGTGTGTGTGTGTGTGTGTGCGCGCGCGCGCGCGCGTCTATATATATATATATATATATATATATATATATATATATATATATATATATATATATATATATATATATATATATATATATATGCAGTATACTTATTTGCATAGGCTATGACTATATGTCTTTATAATCATAATATATATGTGTAGTCTATTCATATGCAGTCCATTCATATAATTTAAAATAAAGGACTTAGGTTTATATGAATATCTCATCCCTACAAACCCATGTTACTATAATGTTAGGATCTAGTCTTTACATTTGGAATTTTTTATTTAATCAAAACATATTATTTTTTTAATAGTCATTAATAGGTTATTTGGGTAAGTGGTTAAGTGTTTGTAGGGATTTTGGAGTGCCTTATTTTAGGAAATATTATCCTATAGATTTGTATTATGTTTGAATGATTCAGAGTGTGAATAAATAATGTAGTGTGTTATTAATATTTCTTGTGTTCGATTATTATCTCTAGTTTTGGCTTAATTATACATAGATCTATACCAACCCTGTCATTGATATTAGAGAAAGATAATGGTTTTATCATGAGAGCAATTATTTATTATTCAAAACTTATTCTTCCATTATTATATTCTGAGGAGGAGCACTCTTAGCTTTAGACCTTGTGGACAAGCATCTGACATCTTTGTGTAGTACATAGCCAACCTATAAATCTACCACATCCTACAAAAATCCAACCTTAGTGTAATTGTAAAATTATGCTTTTCATTTGGTTATCACTAGATCAATATTCACTTATATGTATTTTTTGAGCGGCTATCCTCATGCACTATATAGAATATGACTACTTATGTAATGTATTTGTTGTCATATCTCAACCTATATTGATGTACAATTCTTCTTAGTCCTACATGGAGAAGTCACCATTTAGATTTGACATCATATATTCCTATGCCATCTAAATACTTATAGTGATCTCATCTCAAAGTAATTGGTACATATGTGTTCTTTGGTCTTCTCAATTCTGAATCAACAGTTAACATTATTATTACAAGCATGATGTGCAATGCTTGGTTTCCTTATACCTTGGCATTCAATTTACCCCCACTTGTATTGACTATGATAAAAATTCATGTTAAGCTATGTGATATCACCATACATTGACTTAGATTCTAGCTATAGTTTTGAGTGTAATTTATGCATCGACCATACAGATATTGGTGTTATGATTTAATACATGAAAGTATTATTCCAAGATTATGACTACTACTTATAGATTTCCTTCTCTATCTAAGTCTCTAGGTTTGGTTATTATTTTGATTAAGTTATTTTTACTTTATTTTATATCATGTTATAAGTAGTTTCAATTTTATGTATTTGTTTCAAATTATGTCTTTACAATCATATATTTTATGCAAAAATTCCTTTATCTTTTAGTGTGGTTAATACCATAATTTTATTTGATGTTTAAATGAATTTTTTAAAAGTATTTTAGGTGTTTTTTTAATTTTTAAGTTGTCAAATCTAATAGGTAGTCTACTAGTTATGATTTAACTAAATCAATAGGGAGTTTACATTAAAATTTATGTTTTGTATTAAACTCGTATTAAGTCTTGGTAATCAGGTAGTCAAAAGTTTTTTAGTGGGTCATTATTTATTATCGTGAGTGTCATTTATGTACAAAAATCCAAAGTGTCAATTTTATCACTCGGTCCATGAAAATATTCTATTGTATGTTAATATTTAAAGTCAATATTTGGCTATCAAAAGTTTCAAAAATGTCAAAAGAGTCATTTTTAAAAATATATCATTTCTTGTCAAAGTATCAGAGTATTTTTAGTGAGTCATTAGTATCAAAAATTCTCAAAAATAAAAATTTAAAAATAAAAACAATTTGCCTTATAGACACATTTTTGGGTAACCCTCACATCCTGAGTCAAAACTTATGGGGGGGACTTCTCAAGAAAATAATGTAATTGAGCTTCAAATTTTCATTAGCTAAGTAATTATTATAGCATACTAGAGGTTGGATGATACATAGAGGAAGGAGGTCTTTTATCAACCTCTCATCAGTTGCCAATAATGGGGTTGTACCAATGATGTGGTGAAATTTTGTTTGGTGTGTTTTTCATTTACATTGTGTGTGAAAAATAAGAATAAAAGAGTAATGATTGTTCAAGTTATGTAATTTGTGTGAAATTAAAACATATATGCATGAAGTGAAAATATTTGAAAAATACATAAAGCACCAATGTAAGATAGTTTATGGATCTTGAAAATGGTTTATGGTAGAGATCCAGAAAACCATAGAAAGTGAATAGTGTTTTGGCAATAGTTAGGAGAGCATATATTACATAGATATTACAACTACCTTAATTATTTATAGAGATGAACCTTGGTGACACATTAATTCTATTCATGTAAATTAAATTTAGGATGTGTTCCTTAACATGGTAGTGTTCATGTGTAACAAAATTGTGTCAGTAGTATGTAGACCTATGAGTATGTAGTGGCATACAGTTCTATTCATGCTAATTATTAGAGGTAGATGGTCTTCCTATTCATGTCAAGGTTTTTGGTAAAACTATAAGACCATGGGAAAAGTGAGGCTCTCTTTATATTAAGGTTATGAGACAAATAGGGCATGCTATAATGGGTGAGCATACTCCAGATAAGAGTGTGAATGTTTTTGTGTCATCTAAAAACTATGGATGAATGTTAGGATTTATTATTTACATTTGGATTTATTATATAATCAAAGCATATTATTTCTGTAATAGTCATTAATAGGTTGTTTGGGTAAGTGGTTGAGAGTTTTTAGGGATTTGGGAATCCCTTATTATAGGAAATATTATCCTATATATTTGTACTATGTTTGAATGATTCAATGTGAAGAAATAATATAGTGTGTTCTTAATATTTCATGTGTTTGATTATTATCTATGATTTTAGCTTAATTTTACATGGATTTTTACCAACCCTATCAATTATATATATATATATATATATATATATATATATATATATATATATATATATATATATATATATATATATATATATATATATATATATATATATATAAACACACACACACACACAAATGTTTACCTTGTTCATGTTTTACGTCTATGTAAAATATGAATAGTGTAGATATGTGTGTGTGTGTGTGTATTATTGTTTGTTAAAGAATACATTTCCTATATATCCTTCATATATATTTATATACATATTTTATATATAAATATACATATTATATTTTGTATAAAAATCCACTTTTAAAAAAACACTGTAGTCTATATATGTTTATATGCCACATATGGTATGTAGAATAAAACCCATTTTTAAAAATCCATTCAACATTTTCATAGTTTTGATAAGAAGTATAACCACATTATATACATGAATAAACATGTCATATTTCCAAATCTATTACCAATGCAAACATAAATTTGTTCTACCTAAATTTTTGACTATCACCAAGATATCATCGAAGTAAAATATCATTATACATATATTCCCATATAGAAACCCATCTAACATTTTAATGACTCAATCAATATCTATTTAAAATAAGGATTATTCACTACTCCCACATATAAAAGAGTATGTAGATGTAATAAGTTTTAACAAAACTCACTCTCTATTAGAATATAACTATTCCCTCAAGTTATCATTTCCTAAACTAGGGCAATATGTCATTTATCTTTAAACTTCATTTAATCCCTATGATTTAACATTATTTCAAGTTTAAATTAAAACACATACGATTTGAGGATAATGGGTTAGCTACCTGGATGGCCGATGCATCCACAAGGCTAAACCTGTATCCATTAAAAATTATATTCCATCTCCTAGACCCTAAGTATTATATTCAAACATAAAATTTCCTTTTTAAATTGAATGTAAAAATAATACCAACCTTCTCAATGCTCCTATCTAAATCTACAAGAACTATAAATCCCTTTTCTTCACTTCTATATACATTTCCTCCTTTCTTTTCCATGTATCTCATTCCTTACACCACTCATTCTTATTATTTTTCCTTGCCGACCTCATTTCATTACAACATTACATGCTACTATTCACTTATTTCATAGTCCTTGCATAATTTACAAATTTTACTCTAACTCCACTAATTTGTAGTTATTTGTCCATTAAACTTACCAAAATTACTAACTTCTCTCTCTTTCAAACTACAATATTGTAAAACATTTATTTTTTTAACAATTTTGCATGACCATTTCGTTATAAGTCCCTAAGTATATCCACTACACAATTATAAATTAATAATTGACATAATGATATCCATATTGTTAGAGGTACAATCACTAAGAGAGTGGTGAATTAGTGAGCCCAAATATTCTAATTTAAATTTTAGTCCTTTCAAACTATTAAACAATCAGCATATATCAACTTGATTAAGCAACATTAACAAGAGAGCTCATTCATTCAATGCATACACGATCAAAAACATAACACATAGTTCCTATGGGAAAATCTCATGGGGAATAAAAAGCACTCTCAAGACTACAACACATGGAATACTTGTCCTATAAGAAATTACAAAAAAGAGACTAACCAACTCCTTTAGACCAATAAACCTTAATCATATCCTCCTGACCAAAGGCCTTTAGTTAAACACCTATTTAATATGGAACAACTGCCCCTATAGAATATAAACTCCTTTAGACACTCATTTAAACAACTCAAAATTAGTAATTATGTATTCAACACCTGATGATGGATCTCTATTTATCTAATCCCTATAAAAACTCTCTCTATGTCTCATACAAGCCTTACACATAAGCATGCCATAATCTCTCTCCTTCACTCAAACTATCCTCATATGCACACTCAAACCTCTTGACATATCCCCAAATTAAAATATCACTATTTATATATTATAAATATGACCTATAGGTCATACACATAGTCCTCAATATGCTCTACTCATTAACTCATAAACTAGGAAATCTACCTCTCCTTTGCTCCATAATTATCACATACACCTTGCAAAAATCTCACACAAAAGTCTAGAAACCAACACATTTAGTTTCCCCATTTATAGATCTACCATTATTATCAATATCACAATATTTCCTATCAGCTACAATACATCCCCTCACCCTTAAGTAATATTACATGGGTCACACTTAATCATAACTTTATTTCAAATAGGCCTAAGTCATGTTTAGGTCCTATGATGACCCATTCACCTCTTTAACACTTTTATAAGAAAAATAAGAACACAAGAACACTTTACAATACATGGAACCATTATAAATACTTTATAGGTCCTATTTAAGTTCCAAAAACCATCACATTATCCTTCTACTTAAGCACAATTTGTTCAAATAACTCTCTATACACACAATCATTATGAATGAACACACAGTTGACTTCTAAACCTTTGTTCATACTACATATGATTGGTCAAACCTTCATAATGCACATAGATGATACTCATAAAGTATACAATATAATATAATTCATAATTCATCATTAAACATATAAACAACATTAGATCTCAATATCTTTGTATATACATACATTATATATATATATATATATATAGATGTTCCTTGGAGTTCCAATCTAAAAATTAACTTTTTACACCATGATAAAATTCTGCATATATCAAAATATATAGTAAAAAAATTAGACATTGGTTTTTTCCTTTGTTAAATTCAAATATTCAAATGCAATTAGTCACAGTTAAACATCAAACACTATGAATCCATCTTATGTCCTTGCTGATTTAGATAAATCATTAAAAAATTATATTATTTTATGAATATCAACCTTTAATACATAGTGATCCAATTACAAATGTTAAAACTTGAACATGTTGACCTCATCTTGTGCACTCTTGCAATATTGACTCATCGTGCACTGTCGATATCTATGGATAATTCAAGTCTTTATCTTATAACCCTCACCATTGTATATTTCTTGGAATACTTATGATCATGAAACTTGGAACCATTACATTTATCTTGATCACTTATATTTTAAAAAATTGTGCACTTCTTATCATCTCTCTCAACACACACCATTAGATCAATCTTGTACGATCACCTATGCACAATTGGATCTTCATTTGGTCCTGATATTTAACTTTTTTAACCAGCAAAAAATTTAACATATTTGACTTATTTAACACCATATATCTATATTTAATAACTATTGTGCAACACTATATCTCTATCTAGTCCTGATCTTTAAATTTGTGCAAAAAAGACTATGGGGAACATTCTATTTGCCTAAAAGGCCAACTTTGCACATTCATATCTTTTTCTTCGGTCAAGTGCATGTTCTAAAATTTTGACCATATGATCTCCTCAAAAAAGAGAAACCAAAAATATAAAAATCTACTCCTGAAACATTTAGACATGTGAGATATAATGACATTAAAATGCTTACTCATATTTATTTGTTCACAGAGCCAACTATGTCGACAATTATTTGGAAAGACCAACTTTACACAAGCATAGATTTTATCATGCTTCATCACTTGACCTAAAATTTAGTGAAAATAAAATAAGAACAAAATTGAACAAATATATATTATCACCTTATCCTGAAACATCCACATGTGTGATATATGCCACCATCAAAATGCCTACTCAACTTTTCTTACCACATTGCAAATTAGCAAAATATGGAAAAATACTGTCAAAATGCCTAAGAGCCCAAATTTGAATTTTCATACATTTTATCACACTAAAATTCTAGAATTAAGACATTGTGCATATAAAATAATGACTAATGCGATCAAAACCATATAACCAAATCCCCAAGATTCATTCACATGTGAAAATTATGACATCAACAAACTGCCTACTCAAATTTTCTAATACTGGACCCTAAATGTCTAGATGAGAACAATGATGAATTGGGTGGATTAAAATCTTGCACATAATATCTCCAATCATTTTTGACAATTGATAATATCCATTTCACATAATCAATACTTCATACCCATCCCTAATCATCTCAAATCATGCCAAAACTGAAGATGAAAAAAGCATCCTTCAAGCATACTAGGACAAGCACATTATACACTTTATCATTATAAATTAAACTATCAAGGAACTTCATCCACTCATTATATAACCTAAAAAACATCAACATGACATCATATAAAAGTCTCTAACAATTTCCCCTTTTGTCATTGATGTTAACACAAATAAAAAAACTCACCTTCCTTATTTTCTTCAAGCACTTTGACAGTAGGAACTTTATCCCCCTTTGTCACAATGATAAATTTGGAACTAAATAATCCTAAGGACCTAAAAATACTATAAATAGGAAAGGACCATATTATAAAGATGATCCAAACTCCCCCTTACCTTGAGCCTTCTTATTGTCTTGATAATATCCTTCTTGATACATGCCAACATTTTTCTTCAACCAAGCACTACAACCAATGAATACATAACACAAAAAACACTAAAATATAATTTAAATCACAAATAAACATATTAAAGGGACTCCCCCTTATATTTATGATCCATTTCACCTTTTTAGCATTTTCAGATCTCCACACACTATGAATAACCACCATCTAAGCTTACTAGCCTTCTCTCTCAAACCACCGCAAGGACCACCAATAGAACTTCATGCCATAAACCAAATATGAAACATGCTCTAAACTGAATTAATAACTCACCTTGAAATACTCATGCATTTTTATTTTATATAAACTAAACCAAAAGCACATATTTAAGACTAGGCCTATCTAGACTCCTTATTGCCCTACCTAGAACTTGAAAAGCCCACAACTTTCAAAAGACACATCATCTAGACTTGAAACTTAATATATGGATCACTCTCACATTCCTTCTAAAGTACACCAAATTGAAACAACTATCTCATCCTCTACAATATAATTACTTCACAAACCAACTTGCCAATTAGGCCTCCATCTTGACAAAAACATTAATAACTTACAAACCAAAAATCTTAAAATATATATGAAGCTTTATTTTACAACTCATTTGGCCTATTTAATATATTAAGAAACCTCATATCTCAACTCATAAGTCAAACTACTTTTTTAGTAGATCCTAAAACCCTAGAAACTCAAAACAAACAAGGTAAACATAACACCTCCAGTCAACATCCACCTCTAAAAATTCTTGTACACTTTTAAAAAACCATTAAAAACATTTAGAAAAAGATTTGAGCTGCCAAATATTTGGGAACACATACATCCTATAACCCATTTTAAGACCTAAATACTCTTAATCATAAACTAGGAACCTGAGAGTAAACAAAAATCTCCAATTTGACTTCAACATACCTTTAGACCACAAAACCACCAAGAGTATGATAGAATAAGGTTAGAAAACATTTTTATGAAAAAATATCATCTTGAAAAATCCTAAATCCTCATTTTCCACTTGAAAACCTTCAATCTGACCCTACAAACTGACCATATATAGATATGACATCACTCTAGCATCACCACAACATATCTACTATTAGATAGAACACAAGGATTAATAAGAGAACCATATTGCATTACACAACACATATTCACAAACCATACATGAAGGCCTATTAAATAGGCAAATAAATGAACCACCTGAGAAACATAGAAAGGGTGGGTGAAACAATCTATTGGTGTATGCCTTTTTTCCCATGGGTTTTGGCTACATGGTTACATATTGCTGATTAGGGGATTTAGTTTCATGCTAGTTGTTTGGAAAGCTTAATACCACATTCACTAGAATGGGTTATATCTTTCCTCCTACAACCTATATATGTACCTATTCATTTCATATTTCTTAATGAAATATTGTGTGGATTATTTCTAAATCATTTATGTCTTGTTCATTTTTGCAGTTGCATGTATGTGTTTGATCAGTATTGTCTTGTAAAATATGCATCTCACATAGCATATTGAATCTATGTATTCACTTGGATCAATATTTTGGGAGCTAATCTTGATATGGTATCAGAGCTGATCTAGATCTAAGGATTATCGAGTATATTCTATAGTTTTTTTCATTGAATTGTCTCCTTTTTTATTTAGATTTGGGCTTAGAATTTTTATAAGATTTATTTTTATTAAAAAATCTTGGCATCATAAATTTTCATATCATTTAGAATTAATATGATGCTTTACTTGATTTTCCACTAGCAATTTTCTTTATGGAATTGTATAAATTAGATCTATTTTTTAATCAATTCTTTTTTTATCAAAGATTTATCTATAACATATAACATATATATAGCTAGATATTTCATATGCCAAAAATCACTCTTATATATATATATATATATATATATATATATATATATGCATATATATATATATATATATATATGCATATATATATATATATGCATATATATATATATGCATATATATATATATGCATTATATATATATATATATATATATATATATATATATTTAGAATTAATATGATGCTTTACTTGATTTTCCACTAGCAATTTTCTTTATGGAATTGTATAAATCAGATCTATTTTTTAATCAATTCTTTTTTTATCAAAGATTTATCTATAACATATATATAGCTAGATATTTCATATGCCAAAAATCACTCTTATATATATATAGGTATATGCATATTACATATATATATATATATATATATATATATATATATATAAGAGTGATTCTTGGCATATGAAATATCTAGCTACATCTTGAGTCATTATGGATCTTTCCATTGAGGCTAGAAGGCTCGAGAAAGTCAAGAGCAACTTTTGTTTCATTAGATTTAGAGATCTGAAGCATTTTCATGAGGGTTTGAAGTTTGTATAAGGTTCTAAATGTGAGAGGTACTAGAATTTTTGGACCAATTTCAGCCAAATCTGACCCCACCATTGTGTTTAAAAGGCCCAAATCCATATAGATCATTCATTTTGTCAAATTTTGATATTTGAGGTACATTTGGTAAGGGTTTGAAGTTGGAGAAAATAAAAACATAGTAGTGATGGACATTTGACCATAAAATTTAATCCAGTAAAGTTTCTAGAATATTCTCTATAGATTATAGAAACTTTGCCACTAAATTTGGAAGTTTTGCTAGATTTACCAAGGTTCTACATTTGGCTAGAGGTTCACTAAATTTGGGAGAATTTTTTGACTAAACCTCCAGATTTGTCAACATCTCCAAATTTGGTGACTCATGCTAGATTTATTAGAGGTTTCATTTTTTCAAATCTACCCCCTCATGGATGAGTAGTGTGTCCTAGACCAGTCAATTTTAGAGGACCATATCTTGGTCATATGAGCTCCTTTTTCAAAGAAATGTTTTTTTGATTTTGGGTATAATTTCATGCTCTTCATATTGGTGTAATTTTTGTTTTGTTTTGTTTTGGGTGTCTAGTTTTACTATAAATTGTATATTTTCATAGATGTTTCTAATTAATCCTCATTTTTTACCCTTCTAGGGCTTCATTTAAGCACATACAATAATATCTTTTTGTGTAATTTTTTTTTGAAAGTGCATGATTTTTCTTGTAATTTTCATTAATATGATCTATTTCTAATAAAAAATTACACTTTGTTTTATGTGGCCTTTTTTGGAATATATATTCACTAAATCAAATCAACTTCATTGACAAGTGGCAATTGTAAAATGCACTAAATTATAAAGTGCCAAAATTTGAGGAGGTACCTGACATAGTTTCATGGGGGTCATCATGTGGTTATGATTATGTTGTGTAACTCTCTCTTTATCCACACTTTTAATTTTCTATAACAATAACAAACATATTAAATATTAATTCTAAAATGTATCTTATCTCTATTAATGCACTCACACCTTTAAACTATCAAGAATGGAAATGTAATATCACTATGGTTCGTAGAAGTAAAAGGTTGTTTCACATAACTATGGGGTTAAAACTTAAGCCAACAGCTAAGGCAGATAAGATAAAATGGTTTAATAAATGTGATGAAGATTTTGGGTTATTATGTCTTTTAGTATCACCTAATCTCTTATTTCACATAGAGTCAACAAAATCTCCCAAAGAAGCATGGGACATCCTAGAAAAATTGTTTGGAAAAATTGACACTATGAGGGGTCATGAACTTGAGATTGAGCTAATTAGTTTAAGTCCTAGCAACTTCTATTCACTATAATAATTCTTCACCAAGCTTAATTCACTTATAATTTAGTTAAAATAGTGTGGAACTAAGAATAAAGATGAGTAGTTAGTTATTTCTATACTTTCAAAACTAGGACCTGATTACTCTATATTTGTCTCTACCTTTTATGCAACCAAAAGAGCTATGGGAACTAAATAGTCAATGACATCCTTAGATGAATTTATTGTAGATTTAAGTAAGGAATAAGATAAATTAATCTAGATGGGAACCCTTAATTCTTCTAAACCTTTAGCCCTCATTACTGGGAATGAGAAATAGAGAGCTTCTAGCAACAAAGATAAGAAACATAAGAGTAAGGATCCTGAGAAGAAGAAAGATCAGAAAACCACTACTAAAACTAGCACTAAAACTTCATCCTCTAAAGGGAAACCTAAGAGAGAAAAGGTTAAGTGCTCTTATTTCAAGAATTCTGGGCATGATGAGCACAAGTGTATGAAGAAATAGATTGACCACCTTACACATCTCTTAGAGAATAACAATATAGGGGTCTTTGACTCTATCAAACAGTCATCATTTGCTAAAGAATATTCTAAGGCAAAGGAAAAACCTAAGGATAGATTTAGTTTTAGTATCTTCTACATCTATTTCATCTTGGGTTATCTATTTTGGTGCTTCACACCATATGGGTTTGTCAGACATTGAGTTTCTTGACTTAGAGCCCTCTAGCATGTCCTCCATCACTTTGGGTGGTGAAACTCCAGTAGAGGTTGTAATAAGAGGGACTATCGAAGTCAAAGGTGGAACATTCACAAATTTTCTGTGTACCTTCACTATCAACTAATCTTCTTTCAGTATATCAGATTACCCACATAGGGTAGGGCATGAGAGTCAAGTTCATTCTAGATTTAAGTAAGATCAGAGAGATACACAATAACTCTATAGTTGCATTAGGGAGGGCTAATCACCATTCTAGGATATATGACTTCTCCCATTTTACTCTAGATGTTCCTCCTACTGCATTGCTTACCCATTTAGATGGAGTTATTAAACTATGGCATGAGTAGTTTGGCCACGTTAACTACCACTATCTTATGTAGCTAAGTTAGTAGGATATGGTTATAGGCTTACCTAGAGTTAAATTCTGTAAAGGACTATGTGAGGGTTGTGTCCTTGGCAAACATCCTAAATAAAATTTTGACAAAGGAAAAGGTAAGAGAGCTATAGTAACTCTTGAGTTGACTGATAGTGATGTCATGGGGTAGTTTCCCCATCCTTATTTTACCAAGGCCAGATGTGTCCTCACCTTCATTAATGATTTTTCTAGATACACATGGGTCTAATTTATTAGACAAAAGTCTGAGTTTTTTGATAATTTTTGAGACTTCAAGGCTTTAGCTAAGAAGCAATATAAAAAGTGCATTAAAATTTTATGATCATATAATGGGGGGAGTACATAAACCATAGATTTGAGTAGTTTTGTACCACTGAGGAAATTGATTTATAGTATACAATATTGTACACTCCTTAGCATAATGGTGTAGTAGAGCACAAGAATTGGTCATTAAAAGAGATGGATAACTATATGATTCACTCTAGATTGTTGGCTCCAGAGTTCTAGGTAGAAGCCATCAATTATGCATGTTACATTTAAAACTGGGTTCCTCACAAAGATTTACAGGGCATAACTCCTTAAGAATCTTAGTATAATAGGAAACTAGAAGTGCATCATTTCAAGGTCTTTAGATCATTGATGATGGCTCACATTTCTAAAAATAAATGTAAGACAATGGAGGTTCAATCCAAACCTTGCATCTTTGTGAGGTATCTAGATGGGTCAAGGGTTATATACTTATCCACCTTATGAATCATTAGTTGTTAATTGAGAGGAGTGTTAAGTTTCATGATATTCCCAATGAATCCTTACTTGACACTTCCCCCTCTACATTAGTTTCACTTAGTTTGGATAAGTAGTTGAAGGATTCAGATCATTCACAATAAGTTCCTAAGGTAGAGGCCACTTCTTCTAGTTCTGATAGTGAGCAGAGTGATGGGGAGTCATCTTCATCCACTTCAAGTCATACTTTAGAGGATGAGGATTCAGTACCTAACTCACCCATTTCAAGCCCTCTTTAGGCTAGGCAAACACTTGAGAGTGCAAGCACTTGGAGAGTGGATCTAGATGATCATATATGTACTCAAGCAGAATTTTAGGGTGGACCACATGCCTTTTTTGCTTCTACAGTGGATCTATAAAATTTAAAAGAGGATTTAGGCATATCTAATTGGGATAGAGCCATGGATGAGGAATATAATTCCTTGATTAGCAATCACATTTGGGATTTGACTTCTCTTCCTAAGGGAAGAAAGATGGTTTAATGTTGCTAGATATATTAGATTAAGTATGTTGAGATAGGTCTATTGACAATTACAAGGCTAGATTGATAGCTAAGGTATTCTCATAGGTAGTTAGCATCAACTACTTAGAGACCTTTGCACTCATGGCCAAGATGACTTTGATCAGACTCACACTTGTTGTAGCCACATCAAATAGATGGAGTGTACATCAGATGGACATGAAGAGTGAATTTATTCATGGACACCTTGAGGAGGATATCTACATGGAGTAGCCACCTAGGTTTATTCAGGATTTTTTTTAGTGTGCAGACTTAGGAAATCCATTTATGGCCTCAAATAGGACCCTTGGGCTTGGTATGCCAAAATAGATTTCTTCCTTCTTACTTCAAGTTTCACTAAATTCCACTAAGATCCCAATGTGTACTTATTGTATCAAGATGATTCATTATTAATACTATTTTTATATGTTGATGATCTTTTGATCATAAGGAGTTCTTTGACTTTATCACTAGCGAAGAAAACTCTTCAGGATAGATTTACCATGAATGACTTGGGCTTACTACACTACTTCCTTGTCATTGAGATTTGTCAAATAGATTCAAGGATTTCACTTTCATAGCCCAAGTATTCTCTTGATCTTTTGGCATGGTTTCATATGGTTGACTATAAGCCATCTCTGACTCCATTCCTATCTGGAGTCAATCTTGAGGCAGACTACTCCACTACATTAGTCGATGTTACCTTGTATTGATAACTTGTTGGTAGCCTTATTTACTTGACTCACACTTGAACAAACATCTCTTATGCTATTGGAATTGTTTTGAGATTCATGCAAGAACCCCATTATTTTCACTAAAAATTAACTAAGAGGTTCTTGCACTAATTCAGAGTTCACACAAGTATGGGATACACTACAAGGTTGGATCATATTTTGACTTGGTCAGCTACATAGACTCAGATTTGTCTAGAAACACTAGGAGTCATAAGTCCACTCTAGGTTATAGTTTCTCATTTGGTTATAGACCCATCACTTGGTCAAAGAAGAAACAAAATGCTATTTTTCTATCTTATATAAAGTCAGAGTATAGGGGAGCTATTAACATATCTTCTAAGGTTATTTGGCTTTAAAGGATTATTTTTAAGCTTAGCATCTAGATTAGATGGTCTACAATCATATTTTGTGATAACCAGAGCACCGTTCAAATTTTCAATAATCTAGTCCTTCATTAGAGGACCAAACACATTGAGATTCACATGTACTTTAATCAAGACCTGATTCATGAGAAGGTCATTGATTTAGTATTTTTATAGTCTTCAGAGTAGGTTACTAATATCTTCACCAAACCTTTCACTAAGATCAATTTCATTCATCTACAATATCTTCTTGGCGTGTGGTCCACTTTGATAGCTTCATCATCTTTAGGGGGGCCTTCTAGCCTCTTCTCTTCTTATTTTGTCTCTCTTTTAGAGGAGAGTTTTTACCACTGGGTTTTATCCTTTTATCTACTTTATGAGAGATTGGATTTTACATGGGTGCGTCATCAAGCCTTGTTGTTGAGACCCATTATTTTATTTTTATCATCACCTACCTAAGCTATGATTATGGGTGGGTGTTGGTGTATGGCTTTTTCCCATGAGTTTTGGTTACATGGTTGCATATTGCTTGCTTAGGGGCTTTAGTGTCATGTTAGTTATTTGGAAATTTGAATACCACATTCATTAGAATGGGTTATATATTTCCTCCTACAACCTATATATGTACTTGTTCCCTTTCATATTTCTTAATGCAATATTGTGTGGATTATTTTTGGCTCATTTCTCTCTTGTTCATTTTTTCAATTACATGTATGTGTTTACCCAGTATTGTCTTGTATAATACATGTCTCAAATAGCATATTAAATCTATACATTCACTTGGATCAGTATTCTTAGAGCTCATTTTGATATACCAACATCAACTAGCATGAAATAACTAAGTATGATTAGAATAAACTAACCTCTTAACCCAAGTGGTTAAGGAAACTAACCAAAGACCTATTACCTTAGTCGATAACCTAAGGTAAATACATAATTATGATAAAACCCTCCCTTAATGAAAAAATCAAGAATAATATGAAGTTTATCTTTGAATTTTATGAACTTATCTACATTAAGTGGTTTGGTCATTATATTAGTTGGCTACTCTACAGTGGGGTAGTAGAAGAGATTGATGTCTTCATTTGTAACCAACTATTAGATATAATGATGGTGAACCTCAATATGTTTGGTCTTGGCATGAAATATTGGTTTCTTCATCACCTTTATAATATTTTGGTTGTCATAGAAAATCAAATTAGGCTATGATGACTCAAACTAAACATTCTCTAATATTTTATTTATCCACATAGTTTCAGAACCTGTACTGACCATAGCTTTATACTCTAATTCTACTGAAGGTAATACCACTATAGTTTTCTCTTTTATGAGAAAACTCCTGAACTAAGAGTGAATACATATCTTGTTGTATATTTTCTTGAATCTACTAATCCTACCCAATCAAAGTCAAAATATCCTAAAAGCTTAAAATTTATGGACTTATCATATAGTATGACAGAGTCAAGAGTACCTTTGACATATATTAATACCATTTTTTTAGCTAGCCAATGTACTTCATATGGTTTAGACATGAAGCAAGATATAAAACTCATTGTGAAACAAATATTCAGTATAGTGGTAGTGAGGTAAATGATACTACCCACTAGCTACCAATACACTATTTCATTGACTAGATGTGAAACAATGTCAGTTGAAATTTTAGCTCCAACTTCCATAGGTGTGTGAGTTGGATTACAACCATCATTCTAAACCTTTAAAGTAATGATTTGTCAAACTTATTTTATAACATGAATATAAGATAATCACCTTTCCAAAACTCAACACTGAAAGAGTATTTCAGTAGTCCTAAGTTTATCATGTCAAAAGTACAACAAATATCAACCTTTATCTATTATATGAGATTAACACTACTCCTAGTGATCGATAAATCATCAACATATATAATGAGAATCAAGATATCACCACCAAACACCTTTACATATAGATTTGGTTTAGATTTACACCTTTTGAAACTATACTCCCTAAGGTATGTATCTATCTTCATATACCAATCTCATGGAGCCTACTTAATCCCATACAAGGACTTAATCAACCTACAAATAAGATGTTCCTTACTAGGAACCTAAAAACCTTGTGGCTAAACCATGTAGACTTTCTTTTCCATATCTCCATTCAAGAAATCACTCTTGACATCCATTTAGTGCACCTTCCATCCAAACTAAGAATAAATATCAATAATCAAACAAAAATTTAGCATATTTGTAGTAGGAGAAAAATATCATCATAATCAACCCCTTCCTCTAATGCTTAACCTTTTACAACTAGTCTGAATTTGTTTTTTTCCAAGGAACCATTTGTTTTGCATTTTACCTTGTAACTCCATTTATAACCAATGGATTTCTTTCCTGGTGGTAGCTCCATGAGCTCCCAAGTATTATTTTTCATAAAGGAATCATATTCCAATTACATAGTTGATTCCCACTCATTCTTCCCTTTTGCCTCTAAAAAATAATTAGGCTTAAATATGTGTGAAATAACAGCTATTAGAGAAAACATTTCATTCTCACCTCTATTACCAAACTACTTTCCTGATCTCAATCTTCTTTCTTCCACATATTGTGGAAAGTCTCCTTCCTTTAGTGCTTCCATTGTGGAAGAATACCACTTTGGATTCGTTGGTTGTTCTACTGGAACCTCATAATGACCTATATAAATTCCCTCCCTAGAATGCAATTTCATTGATGAACTAGAATCATACTCAGCTTTCACACCAGAACTTATAATAGAATCATTAGAAGAAATAAATGACTCAATATTAGAAATTATACCAGTTGTTGTGAAGTATGGCATCTATTCATTTACTATGACATCTCTATTTACCAAAAGTTTATAGTAGAAACATCACAAATCTGTAGGATTTTGACTTCCTACTATACCCAACAAACATGTATGCTTTGATTTTTGTATCCAATTTAATTTTATTTTAACTAGGAATAACTACAAAATCTACACAACCAAAAATTCAAAAAACACTTACATTTAGAGTTTGACCTAACCAAGCTTCCTTTGGAGTCATATTCTCTAATGTTTTTGTAAGAATTCTATTAAGGATGTACACTACCATATTTATTACTTCTACCCAATATATATATATATATATATATATATATATGAGACATTTTTGCTTTAGAACATACAATGAGCCATGTCCATCACCATCCTAGTTTGCCTTTCCATAACTCCATTTTACTATAGAGTATAAGGGTTAGTGTACTATCTATGTATGCCTTCAGTGGTAAAAAACTCCTTGAATTATTTTGATATGAACTCACCCTTATTATCCATTCCAAGATATTTCATTAACTATCCCACCTGTTTATCAACCATAACTTTTGAAGTAAGGAAGTTATAAAAACAATCATATTTCTTCACTAGAAATTATACCCACTTTTTCCTATAGAAATCATCAGCTAACAATAGAAAATAATGGGCTCTAAAATGGGTAAGTGTTTGCATTGGACCATGAAAATCCTCATGTACTAGATCCAATACTCCCTTAGCTCTTGAAGCTTTACAAACATCAAATGAATGTCTAACTTGCTTCCCCACCTATCATCCAATACATACATGATGACTATCCCAAATAGAAGGAATCCCTTTAACCATATTAGTCTTACTCAATTTAGTTAAACATTGGAAATTAAAATGCGCATACCTTTCATGCCATAGTGAAATTGTGTTATCAACGAAAACAAGTGCACTTTATTTTTCCCTATGTGGATATATAAGCTTATACAGGTCTTTCTCACCAATCCCAAAAACAATAATATTATTATCTCTGGTAGTGACTAAACATTATTGTCCTTAAAAATTTACAACAAAATCAAATTTTGATTTGATCTCACTAATTGAAAGTAATTTTTTTTCATATCTTGAAATGTACCATTAAAACTAATCTGAACATTACCATATCCTTTCACAAAATGAGTCTTACCATCTCCCAAAGATATAGATTCATTATTACTATCATTTTCAACAAAATCCATGTACAAGTCCTTATGGCATGTATAATGATGAGATGCCCTTGAATCAAAGTACCAATCTCAATCCACTAGAGAATTAGAACTGGAAGCCATGAAAACAAATTAGGAGATGTTTCCTTGCCTTCACCTTCAACTACATTCGCATGATGAGTTTACTTTCTAGAGTTAGCCATATCCTGTTGTCTTTTTCTAAAATATTTCTTAACATGACCAAGTTGCTTACATTAAAAACATTTCCACTTAGGTCTATTTTTAGGACCAATTACTTATGAAGTTTTTGATAGATAAATAGTAGTTTTACCAAATTTCTTCCCTTTTCCTTGATGAAGAATGTACTCTTTATATAATTATATGTAGACAACATTGATTTCTCCTATTATATCTCCTTTTGTAATAGTAATGTGGAATTTTTTTGAATGTCTAAAGTCTATATCTCAACAATCATGTGAAAGGACTCCATAAATGCCTCAAATGAAGGTGGAAGATTTTGTGTAACTAGAGAAATAAAAAATTGATCATCAATAGGATTTTTTACAGCCTTTAACTGATCATTGATGTCCTTGATTTGCAATAAAAACTTAGAAATGGAGCCACATTCCTGTATCTTAGGAGAAAATAATAAATTATTCAAATATAATACCATATTAGCTTCAGATACCTAGTATTTAGAAGTAAGATTACTCCGCAAAGCTAATGTAGTGGTCACATTTTTGACCCCTAAGATTAGATTATATGTTATTGATAGTTTTAATAACATAAAGTCCTCATGATGATGTTTATCATAGTCATAATAACCAATGGCACACCTTTTCTCTTTACTAAGCACTATTTGATCAAGGTTATGACACTCACATATCATCAAAACCTTGTGACTCCATAAACTAAACTTCTTACTGGTCAATATTTGATAATATGGTAGTAATAAGTGTTGAATACTAGCCATTTGACCTAGTTTTTTATGAAAACAATGAAATTGGAGAAACTATAATGACTTTTATAAAAATTCCTTCTACACACTAACTCTATATTGACACTAAACAACTCTGATAGTTTTTAGTAACAAACTCAATACCATTTGCAAGATCTCAATTTTTTTGTCACTAAAATAATTAAATCAAGAAACCTACAACTTTGATTTAAATTTTTTTTCTTCATCCACATCTAGATAAAAAACCTAGAGAATGGTGAAATTTTTAACTTCCTCGACACTTCAATGATTATTAATCATAAATAGATCCCCAAAAACCCCTATTGGCTAGATTTTTGTTTTATTTCAATTAAAAAATTAAAAAATTAAAAATAATAAAAATTTAGGTTAAAATTTTCAAAAAAATAATCAGCTAATCAAAAAATTGGCTTGCCTATGAAAATTTAGGCATAGATTTTGAGCTCATTTCTTGGCCAAATCATAAACCATCTACACCACTATTCAAGTTTTGAATTAACTCATAGTTTAGAATTTTATTCCATTGAAAATGATCAAGATTTGAATTTTTATCCTCTCCCCTAAATTGTATAGTGTCATAAACTATAAGGCTTACCCATAAAAAATAAATAGGCTCCTCTAATAGCCTAAAACTGATTCTTCTGACCTTCTTTTGATCTTAATTTGGTTTTCAATATTTTAGGGTAGTTTTTTATCTTTAAGTTGAGCTTATAGAATGTTCTCTCTCTTATAGCTCTCCACTAAGCATATGAAGCTCCTCCCTAGCAAGACATTGAGCTCTCTAGCTTCCACAGACCTCCACTTAGACTCTATGAACCTTGAGCTCTAAATACCATATTAGATTAAATATAAAGATTTAAAAGAGAAACATATTTTATTACAAAACACATATTCACAAACCATACATGAAGGCCTATTAAATAGGCAAAGAAATGAACCACCCAAGAAACATTGAAAGGGTGGGTGAAACTAGCAACATTATCTAGTGTGAAATAACAACTAAACTCTTAACCCAAGTGGTTAAGGAAACTAACCAAAGACCTATTACCTTATTCAATAACCCAATGTAAATACATAATTATGCTATCATCTTCCACTTGGACATACCTAATCCAAACTAAAAACACTCATATTTAGCCTTCTAGTATTATCTGAAGAACACTACAATAACACTTACTTATCCACTAAAAGGAGTCTCTTAAGAAGCATAGAAAGAGAAATCCTTTACACCATAATTCTCTAAAACAAAGTGAAGCTAAGAGTGACCCATATCTCCTTAGTAACTACTAGAATCTTCTTGTAGTTATAATATTTTGTACTTTTGTACTTCTTCTCAGGTCTTAAGTATGACAACTAGTTACTTTTCTATATCACTCTCCTTATCTTTTAAGATAGAATTGACAACACATGGAGAAACTATGGAATCTTGAGATACCTTTTCATTTCAATAATCAACCTTGCAACTTGGAACCACATCATTAGGTACTAAAAAATTATGTTATTTGAATTATACTTGCTCAATAATAGAAATATATTCACTTAGATACATACACATCTCACAACTTACCTCAATTAGCACCTTGGTATTATCCTTGATCTTGGTCTCTTCATTATCAACATGAGCATACAATTAGATTCCTTTCCACTCTTCAACATATATAACATTCTTCACCATAGAAAATAGATTACTTGGACCTATAGACTCATCATAATTCCTAGTTACCACCTTTGGTCTCCATTACTTCATTTGCCTTGTAAATTTCACTTTAGGATCTTGATAAAACCTATTATATATTGTAGGTTTGTAATTTTATAATATATAAATGTGACCTCTCTATTTACAACTATAGAAAACCACACCCCTTGATGGAAACTCGACTTGTCTTACCTTAAATAGATAATGTTTTACAAAGTGTCCCATATTATGACATTTGAAACAATAAACCTTGTTCACACATTTTGACTGATGAACCCCATCATAATTCTATTAAAATTCATTTCTAATAGGTCTTCTATATTATCTATCTCTATGCCCAAACTAATTATAAGTATATCAGTAACCCTTAAAATTTTCATACCTCATGTCTTTTGGTTGTCTGATATATTTTATATTCATTCTACCATCACCTTTATTCCTTGTCTAATGATTTTTATTCAGCGGCTAATCCACTTTGATCCCATTGGAATTCATGTCAAATTGAGAAGTAACTTTGGGCTCTTCATTAAAACCCAATCTAGATCTATCACTAGCTAAATTTTGACTTTTTAGGAGATCATCCAGATCATTAGAAATTTTATCAAACTTGAAAAATGATTTCACCTTTTTTGTAGACTTATCTAACTCATCTCTCAAAGACAAAATCTCAAAATAATACCTTAAGCACTCATCTTCTTTAGCTTTTAGGCTTGTAGATAGAATTTCTAATTGACAACTAAGATATTTGATCATATCTTCATGATCCTTGATGCCTTCATCCATTATTGAGTCAAACACACTAAATGGCTCCTCAAATTCCTTCATTTTATATTTCATCTTCTTATTGATCTTCTTCTCAATCTTCAATTCTTCAAGAGCATTTGTCAATGCAGTCTCATGGTCCATCCCATCTTTATCATCATCTAAATCACTACAAGTAGACTACTTTTGATGTGAACAACTACCTTCCTCAACCATGAAGAGGGCTCTATCTTTAATAGGAGCATCATCTTCATGAACATACTTAGAGTCACTAACTTCACTTTCATTTGATGAGATGCAATATTATTTGGTGTAGAGACTCTTTTTGTCCTTGAAGTACTTATTATCAAACCTTCTGCACCACTTTTTACTTTTTATCAGACTTGAATGATCTTTTGCCATCATCATGACATTTATCATGCTCATCATCATCCTTCTTATACTTATGAGGGAACTTATTATCAAAATTTCCTACCTCTCCACAATTGAAGCATTTGAGGGGTATTTTACCCTTATACTTTATTGAACTTATTTTAAATTTTCTTGAAATCAAAGTAATTATTTCATTCTCATTTATATTAAAAATGTCATACTACTTAGGTTTCTTAAATTAGAGCTTTTTCTTTATCTTCATTTCAATCTTGAAATTTGCTTCCTTATTTAGTGGTATATCATCATTCTTTCTCATCTCATAGGCAGTAAGAGTGCCATGCAATTGATTCATTTTCAATTGAGTAAGATCATGACTTTCTTATATAGTATATACCTTTGGATGAAACTTAAGGGATAGATACATTAATACCTTATGAACTATAGTAGCCTCTTTAAGGTTCTCTCCAAGACCTCTGATGATATTCATAATTACATAAACTCTCTATAGAAAGGATGCCACAGAATCTTATTCATTCATCTTGAGACTTTAAAATTGCCTTTTATGAGTTTTCAACTTAGTAATATTGACCTTTGAACCTCCTTCACAAATGATCTTGCATTTTGTCCCATATATCTTTAACATATTTACAATGGATTACCTTTATGTATTTAGTCTTTGAAAGACCACAAGTGATAGAATTCATTTTCATGGAATTATTATCAAAAAACTTCTTGTCTATAGCACTAGATGGAGGAGTAGTAGAAGCAACATAACCATTCACAATAGATTTCCATATATCAAACTATGGGGATATAATGTATGTCCTCATCCTATAACTCCAAAATGAATAATTGGATCCATTGCACATCAGTAATTTTTTAGTAGAGAAACCTCCTTGATCACTACCCAAATTGTACCTTGTATCACCTTAAAGTTATTAAGCCTTTAAGAAAGGACCTTATCTGATACCAATTATTGGAGGTACATTCACTAAGAGGGGGGTTGAATCAATGAGCCTAGATATTTTAATTTAGTTTTAGTCTTTTCAAACTATTAAATAATCAAGATATATGAATTTGATCAAACAAAATTAACAAGAAAGATCATTCATTTAATGCATACACAAAATCAAACACATAACACATAGTTCATATGGGAATCCCTTATGGAGAATAAAATAGAATATATATCCTACAGCATATGGACTAATTGTCTTATAATAAATTACAAACAAGAGACTAGTCAACTCGTTTAGGCCAATAAATCTTAATCATATCCTCCTAACCAGAGCCCTTTAGTGAAACACTTATTTCACAAGGAGAAATTACCGCTAATGATGATCAACTCCTTTTAACCCTCCTTTGAACACTTACACCTTAGTGATGATGTATTCAACACCTAATGATGGATCTATATTTATCTAGCCCCAACACAAATTGTCTCTCTATCTCATACAAGCCTCACACATAGGCATGCGATAATCACTCTCCTTCTTCACTCAAACTATCCTCATATGCACACTTATACCTCTTTACATATACTCAGAATATAAGAGAAATATTTGGACATAATAAATATGACCTATAAGTCATACACATAGTCCTTAATCTGATCTACTCATTAACTTATCAATTGGGCACTCTACCTCTCCTTTGCTCCATAATTCTCACATATACCTTGCAAAAGTCTCACATAAAAGTATAGAAACCAACAAATTTGGTTTCACCATTTATGGAGATATCATGATTATCAAGATCACAATATTTCCTATTAGCCACAACACATTACTTCACCCTTATAACATCTTACATGGGTCACAATTAAGCATAACTTTCTTTCAATTAGGCCTAAGTCACCTTTAGGTCCTATAATGATCCATTCACGTCTTTAACACTTATTAGAGAAAACTAAGAACACAAGAACACTTTAAAATTAATGGACCCATGTTAAATTATCTATAGGTCCTGTCTAAGTCCCAAAAACCATCACAATACCCTTATGGTTAAGCATAATTTTCTCAAACAACTATATGTAAAAATAATCATTATGAATGAACACATAATCAACTTCTAAACCTTTGTTCATATTGCATATGATTGTTTAAACCTATTAAATAAACACACATTATCTTAATGGAGTATAAAACATGATAACATATATAATTCATCATTAAACATCAAAACAACATCAGAACGAGCTCAATTACCCTTCTTAGGTTACTTGAAGAACACAGTTGAACACATAGTTAAATTTGGATCTTAATATCTTTATATGCACATACATTCAAAACATAAAATTTATATTTATATATTTTCCTTAGATTATTCTAAAACTTATATTTTTAAATCATGATAAAATTCTACATAGATCAAAATTCATAACATATAAACCATACACTAGTTTTTCCCCTTGTTATATTCAAATGCAAATAGTCACAATTAATCATTGAACACTATTCTCACATCTCATGTCCTTGATACTTTAGATTAATCACACACCATCAATATTATTTTAAAAATATATACCTTTAACACATAGTTCACCAATTCCAAACATTAAATCTTGAACATGTTGACCTCATCTCATGCACTCTTGCAATATTGACTCATCATGCACCACTGATTTATATGGATTAGTTAGATCTTTATCTTCTAGTGCTCACCATTAGATCTTGATTAGAAACCTCATGATCATTAAAATTGGTACCCTTACATTAATATTGAGAACTTATATTATTAAACATCATGCACTTATTACCATCTCACTCAACATGCACCATTAGATCAATCTTGTATGGTCACCTACACACCATTGGATTGTCATTTGGTCCACATATTCAAATCTCTTGACCAATTAAAAATTTGACCTCTTTGACTTACTAAACATAATAGATATATATGTACAAAATATTATGAATTTTTGGATATCTATCTAGTCCTGATCTTTAGCATTATGCAAAAATTATTGAGTATGGGGACCATTTCTATCTACCTAGAAGGCCAATGTTGCACCTCCATATATTTTGATTCACTCAAGTGTATGTTCTACAATTTGGACCATATGATATCCTCAAATTGGAGAATATAGCCATATAATAATATTCTCTTATAATATTCACATGTGTGAGATATTATTACATTAAAATTCTCACTCATATTTATCTTTTCATAGATCCAACTATGTCAAGAATTATCTAGAAAGACCAACTTTTCATAAGCATAGATTTTGTTGCACTTTAATGCTTGAACTAAAATTTGGTGAAAATAAACTAGGAACAAAACTAAACAAAACAATATGATTATATTCTCTTACAACATCCACACATGTGAGGTATATCACCATCAAAATGCCTAACCAACTTTTCTTACCACATTGTAAATTTGGCTAAGTATGGGAAAATACTATCAAAATGCCCGAGAGCCCAACTTTGTAATTAGATATATTTTATTTTGATTCATATATAAACTTGATAATTTATGAATATAAACTAGGAAATAATGTGATCACAACCATATGACCAATTCCCCTTGACTCATCCACATGTGGCAATTATGATATCAACAAACTACCTACTCAGATTTTTTGCCACTAAACCAAAAACGTCTAGATTAAAAAAATAATGAATTGGGTGGATTCAAATCATGAAAATAATCTCTCCAATAATTTTTTTACCACTGATATGACCCATTTCACATGCTCAATACTTCATACTCATCTCCAATCATCTCAAACCATGCTAAAACTATAGATCAACCAAGCATCCTTCAAGCATAGTAGGATAAACACATTACACACTTTATCATTGTCACTTAGACTATCAAGGAACTTCATCCACTCACCAAGAAACCTCCATAAAATCACTATAACATCATATACAACTCTCTAACACATACTTCTAATTTTTAATGTAGTCTCATGCATGACAATCAATGATTTGGTTTAGATTAGACTTAACTCTTAGGTTAGTATTTTTTGGATAGTTAAATTTACTTGAATATAATACAACAAAGGTAATTATATCTTTATCAAAAGATAGATAAATATATAATTGATTTAAATAATAAGATAGCTATTCTAGTCAATTACTAGTGTGTGTGTGTGTGTGTGTGTGTGTGTGTGTGTGTGTGTGTGTTTGTTATATCTTACATTAATTTAATATCTTAACTTATATTTATACAATCAAATATCACCAATAGTAATCTAAATGTTCAATGATGTTTTTAAAGACATTATACTAGTCTATATATAATAGTAATTAGATAAATTTTATTTGATTTAATAAAAAAAATCATAGACAAACATAAGTAAAGTAACCTCATGTAATCTTACTATAACATCAAGTACTGAGTCTACATAAAAAATGCAATCAAATAAAAGATTTATTTTCTAAATACGTACTAATATTCAAAACATGAAAACTATAATATCTAATAATCAAAATACATAATGCATATAACATTTTTAATGGTATGTGGTGTGTGTAGCGGTCTTAGCAATCCCTATATTATCCTTGACTATCTCTATCTATTAAACCCTATCTGATGATGCTCTCCCTCCATCATGCTTTGGGGGATAAATTATCTTACATCCATCTCATGACAAGAAGGTAGTTAGTCAAGTATATCATGATACATATAAAAATATCCTATAAAAACAAATGTAATAGTAATTTATGTACATAATTCATAAATTCTCATCTCATAATAATGAATAATGAAATCTGAGTAACATGCATCTATCCAATAATAGCATATGAATTATAATTTCATTAAAAATTAATAATCAATTTAATCAACCTTATTAATCAACAAATAATTAGGTAAATCAATTTAGTTAGAGAATTAGGATGTAACATCCTTCCCCTCTAAAACTAGTCTTTATCCTAATGACACGTATTCAAAAAATAGTTTTGAATAGAAAATATATTTTAATAGAATAAAACCATAGTATCTAGCATCAAATCAAGAAAACAAATGTGGAAATATCCTATCGAACTCATCATAGTCTTCCCAAGTAGAATTATCTTTACAATATTGGTCCCAAAAGACATTATACTATGACACTTATATATTTTTAAAATGAAGTGTGCGAGTGTTAATTACTATGATTGGTTTGATCATGACCACCCCAGGATCTAGAACCTACAAATAATTCCAATCTAACACATGCAAAAGATCATCTACATACTTCTTAAGATAAGATACATGGAAGATATTATGAAATAAAGCTAGGTCTTATGAAAATTTAAACCTATACATTACGTGATTGACCAATTATAAAATATAAAAGGGTCCCACATATCTTAGTGAATGTTTTTATAACTTTATGAATTTAATCAAGCTCTTTTGCACCTTAACTCACAAAAATACTTTATCACCTACTACAAACTACCTAACTATTCTCTTCAGATGAGCATAGTTTTTTTGCATAGCATTGGACTTGGAAAATATTTACCTAATTATTTTAACTTGTTCCTCCATTTCTAAAAACATTTTAGATCCAAAGACTACCCTATCTTCCAACCTGTCCTAATTGATTGGTGTCCTACACCTTCTACCATAAAGTTCTTCAAATGGGGCCATCTTCAAAGTAGATTGGTATGAGTTATTGTATGAAAAATAAATAAATGGAAGGTATTATTCTCATTTGTATTATTGGTCCATGAAATACATATGAATAAGATCCTCTAACACTTGATTAAGTTGCTCAGTCTGATAGTCAGTCTATGGGTGATATGTAGTGATAAAATTTAGTTACATAGCCAAAGCTAAATTTAGAGTTAACCAAAATATAGAATTCATTCTTAAATCATGATCTACTATGATTTTCTTTGGAAATCCAGGAAATTGATACACTTCCTTTATGAATCTATTCACAAGAGTTGGTACATCATCTATCAAATTACCTATGATAAAATGTGATACCTTGGTTATTTTATTAACAACAACCAAGATCATGTCATGCCTATTCTATGATAATGGTAATCTTTGGACAAAGTCCATACTTATCACCTACCATTTCCACTCTAGTATTTCATGTAGATATAACAATCCATTTGGATGTATATGTTCACCTTTCACTCACTGACATTCCAGATAATGTGACATGAAGTCTAATGCATCTTTATTGATTTCCTTATAAAAATAAAGTTTTAGAAGCTCTAACATAAGCTTGGTTACTCCTAGATGTCTTGAATATGGGACATTGTGTAGTTCCCTTAGGAATGTGCTACTCAAATTTTCTTGAAATGACACATACATGCTTTTGTTATAATTTAGAAGACCATCATTTTATAATTTAAATCTTATATAGCTAAGATTCTAAGCATTCCCAAATAAAGGTTTCCTAACTTGATCACAAAATTAATCCCATGGAGAGAACTTAATCACATGATCCATGAAAGTACTTCTAATAGTAGCTATGACTACTATGTACATTGTATGAGTCAAGGCATTAGCTACTCTATTCTCTTTACCTTTGATGTAATTAATATACAAGTCATAGTTAGATAGAAAAATCTAACCTGTACCTCTGATGAGCATTCAAATTTGGTTGGGTGAAAATATATTTGAATCCCAAGTTATCAGTTTTGAGCTAAAACAATTTTTATAGTAAATAATTTCTCCAAACTTGTAAAACATGAACAATTGATATAAGTTAAAGGTCATAAGAGGCATGATTCACTTTATAAGGCTTAATCTTCCTTGATTCATAAGCTAATATTGGACCATCCTGCATAAGGACTCCTCCGAGTGTATCCCTAGACACATATGTGATCACTAAAAACTGACCATAGGGATCATGAACTCTTAAGACTAGTGTTAGAGTAAGCCTTCTTTTAAAATATTAAAAATCCACTTCACATTTATTTTACCAAATAAAAATTTGATTATTACACTATAGAGAGGTAATTATATTATCTATCTTGGAAAATTTTGAGATGAATTTACTATAATATCATGTTAATCCCATGAAAATCCTAACCTTGTGCACATTCTTTGGCATTGGCCACTCCATAATGACTCTTATCTTAGTTGGATCAATAGAAATGACATCTACTAGGATAATATGTCCCATATATTAAACTTTCTTTTGGAAAAATGCACACATGGACAATTTGTCATATGGCTTATGATTTCATAGACATTGCAAAACCAATTCTAGATGTTGAAGATGTTGTTCTTCATCCTTAGAGTATATAATAATATCATCTAAAAATCCCAAAATAAAATGATTTAGGCAATATTTGAACATACTATTCATGAAATTCATGAATGTTTTAGGTGAATATATCAACCCAAATGATAGTACTATGAACTCATAATACCCATAACAAGTTATAAACATCATATTTGGAATATCTTCATATTTCATACTTAACTAATGATATCTAGCTCAAATATCAATCTTAGGAAAGATTGTTTCTCCTCACATTTTATTAAAAAGATCATCTATTTGAGGTAGTCTATACCTATTCTTGATGGTCACTTTATTAAACATTTGACAATCAATGTAAATTCAAATAGTGCCATCCTTATTCTTAATGAAAATAACTAGTTCACCTTATAGTGAGACACTTGATCTAATCAATCCTTTAGAAAAAAATTCCTAAAGTTGTGACTTTAATTATATTAATTTTGTGGTTTTCATTTGATAAAGAGAATTTGACTGAGGTTTCAATCCTAGTTTGATATCAATAGAGAATTCAAATTCCTATTTAGGAGGCAATCCTAACAATTCTTCTAGAAACACATCATGAAAATTCCTAGGAAAGGATAATGTTTAATTGATGGTTCCTTAGTTTCATCCATTTCAGTTATCTTGATGATAAATTATTGACATCCATTACCTTGGACCTTCTTGAGTTGCATTTTAGAAATATTCCTAAGCCTTAACTCTCTTTTCTCACCCTAAATTAGTATCTAATTTCTAGAATCATAAAGACATTACTCTTTTCATATAATAGTCAACAACCTTGGATTTGTGATTTTCAAGCTATTTGAATCCTAGGAACATCTCATATGACCCTATTGGTGATATATAAAGAACCATAACTATTTTGAATTTTGGAAAAATAATTTTTTCTTCAACTAAACACTTGTTAACCTAGACTTTAGAGTCATTCCCATATTGTACTGACCAAACATTTACCATTACACCAACTTTCTTAGAAAATTTATTTATAAATATAGGATCTATAAAATATTATGTAACACTAGTATCTATCAAAATGGAAACTAGATGTTCAAACAAAATCCTTGATAGTTTTATGGGTGAATATTGGAATTCAGCTTACCAATTATCAACCACTACATGAATAAGTTGTTGAAAAGTTCCTTGCTGATGGGTAAAACCTTTATTCCTCAACTTATATTGGGTACATTAACATGAAAAATGGTCATCTCCACATATTAATTACCCTCCTTGTGGTCCATTTCTATCATAATTTTGGTTTCCCTTACGATCTAGGTAACAATTCGGGTGATGGTTCCACCCCAATTGATGATGAAACTTCTGAGAGCCATAACATTTGCACCATAGCTCTAATTGACTCACCGTTTGAACCATTGGAAATATAAGAATGAATATAACATGGTGAGATGGTATGGATCTATTATTTATGGATTTTGACCACCTAAAACCCAATGTAAGTGCCCCAAATTTCAATTTTAGTAGTGCAGTCTAAAAATAGTAAGTTTCTAAGAATAATAATTCCTTGAATTCTATATTGTTTTAAATCATTGAAGTCAGACCACTTCATCTCCCTCAATATTTCTGACTTTCCACATCATTCCCCTACTTTCAAAATGTGTAAAAAAAAAGATGTAATCTGAAATGGAAATCAGACATCTCTTCCCAGAGATAAGCATATAGTTGTATTATGATATTGAGTAATAAAACATCTATTCTCAGAGAATTCATTATTACTATGTTATTTTTGTGATCTTAAAATATTTATCAACCAAAAATTCTGAGTTTTGGATCACCTTAAAACTAACTTTGGAACCATTACCTAGTTTCTTGCTACTTGAACCGCTATTGAATCTATTAATATAATTATTGAATTGAATCTTGGAGTATCCACTCATTTACTTCAAATTATTATCTTTGAAAGTTGGATTTGAGATTCCAAAATTTTTATTAAACTTATCCATGACTTGAGTAAGAGATTTCAATTTTTTCTCTTGACTACCTTCTCAAAGACTTGGTCCATGGTAGATGGTCCATGAACATCCACCTCTCCACCAATATGGAGTTTTAATCCCATATTAAACTTCCTAATACTAGAACTCTAGTTGAGAATTATTTTCATTAATTTAAAGTTTGATGTCATTATTTTCAAGGTTATTTTGGTGAAGATACACAGTGAGTGGTCTTTGAGGTATGATCTTGTGTTCTTGATGTGATAAGGAAGCCATGTGCTAAGAGAGAATTTAAAGGAAACCTAATGTCTCTCTATTGAGATAGAATTTTAAGGAAACATAATTAGTCTTATATTTTTTTATGTCAAGGCTCAAATAAAGTGTGCATTAGCGCACACTTGAGTACTAGTTCTTGATCATAAGGTGTCTTGAGAAGCCTAGTCTAGACCCTATGAGAAGGTGTACATAGTGCAGTTTGGTGAAGTATGTAAGCACAATCTTGAGATAGGTTATTTGGAATTATTATATCATGAAATATAATTTAATATAATTTCATAAGTTTTTCAAGATCAGTTGTCAAGTTTCAAGTACTTAAGAAGCCTTGCCATGGAACTAGTCATAATATGAAGAGACCTTCTAAGAAGGTATGAGTATGATGGCTTGGTAAGATGAGTGCACATAGATATGAGTGGTTGTATGAAGTTTATTGATAATTAATTTGATGCATTATATAACTCATTATAGTATTAGGGTGAGCATACATGGGTAGGATCTATAGATCAAGTATGCAACTAGACCACTTTTAGACCCTACTTGGCCTAATGAGGTATTATGATCTGTTGTCAAGACATGTGAAGGATGTATGACTATATATAAACATGAGAGAGGTTTATTGAGTATAATATTTATGTGGAGAGCACATGTAAAGAGAAATGAATGTTAGTTTCAAGGCCTAATGTGATTTGTAGGTCAAAGCCTAGAAAGCAAAGAGATAATGTGGCCTAATGAGTAGTCATGATCAGTTTTCAAGACAATTTTGAATATATGATAATGGATAGAGGTATGCTATTTTTTTTAAAGTATTTTCACAAATTTTTGGGTCATGTTTTACAATACAAGTCTTTAAAATTGTTTTTGAGGTCTCTCGAATACAAAAAATGAAGGCATGCAAATCTAAGAAGGACTTTCAGGTGTCCATTGGCACATGTAACCTATTCATGGTAGATTTATTTTTAAGGAGAGATAGGTAATTGTCCTATATAATAACTACATGAATTGTTTTGGGATTTAAGTGGAAATCCTTTATGAATAATTGTTAACGCCAAAACCTATGTTAAACCTCTCTAAAACCCTAAAAAAGACTTGATGTGAAAGATATTATTAAAAAAAAAGAATTGTATAAAGTGAATATAAAAAATATTTTATATTATATCAAAATAACCCATTCACCATTATGTGTGATCGAGTTGTCAAGTGTTTGAGTAGAATTTATAGGAAAGTTCTAGTTTCTCATAAATTTATTGTAATAATCAAGTTGAAAAATTCAAAGTATGAAAATAATTGGATGGATAATTTTGAGGATTTTAATTTATGTCCATAGTAGTTTATATAAATGTTATATCCCTAATTTATATTAAACTATTCATCCAAGTTAGCAAGTTGCTAATAGGCCTAATGGTTGAAATAGTCATAAACCCAAGAAATAGTGAGAAGATGATTAAGGATGTGTTAATATGGAATAGTAAAGGAAACAAGTAAATTTAGGTGTTTTTAATTAATTTTAAAACATTATAATTTTTTTTATAAGTTTTTTAGTATATTTTTAATAGTGAAAAAGTTTCTCACAAGTTAACATATTTGGTTCAAATGAGACATTGAGATACAAGGTTATGAGATTGGTCTACAAGACTAATATTATTATTTGAAAATATTATATTTATATATAATAATGGTATAATTATATATTAAGATAATATAAATTCATCATAATTATCTTTAAATTTTCATACAAGTTATTAAATGTCATTATCACCATGACTATGCTTTAAGGCAAACTAGTAGTTCTGGGTAAGCAAGTTGCAGTGATGAGTTTGAGACTCTATGCCATGAGCTGAAGTATATATGTAAATAGTGTTGTTTTTTGGTAATTTTATGTGATATAAATTTATTTAATAAGGTTTTATGGTTTTTTAATTTGGTTAAAATATTCAAGACAAAATGGCTTATCTGGTTCTGGTTTGACTGTGTGTAGTGAATTCAAAAGATTAGTCTACAAGACCAATATTTGACATTAAACCTTGTGATTTTTGTATTTTAAAGTGTTATATATATTTAAAATAATATATTTAAAGTATAATATTTCATTTTAAGTTTTCTCTAAAGTGTTTAAGATCAATTTTTTTATGACTTGTTTTTGGAGTATACTGACAATTCTGAGTTGGATATTTGTAGAGAAGTGTGTGTGTCCTTTTACCTTGAGTTGTGAAGTATAAATAAAATGGTTATGTCATTTATGTCATTAATTTTATATTAATGTGATATATTTTCATGATTATGTGACTATATTATGGATATGATTCAATTTTGTTTGATAGACTTTTTGTAAGTTTACAAGCCTAATTATGAATAGTACTAATGTGGTGCTTTAAGTGCTGGTTGGATCTAAAAAATGTTATGGAGAATATATGAGATTATTATGGGTATATTTGAGTGTAATATTATATTTTCATACCATATTATTATTTTTAATGTGTTTTAATGAAATCATATGGTAACATGTGCTAATGAAGGCCTAATTGAATTAGGTCTCCTTAAGGCCGAAAAGAAGTTTTGGTATTTAAAGTTGTGGATGACCTAATGAAATGATTAATTAATCTATGAAAATTTTTAAAATAAATATTTAAATTTTAATATAAGTGTGAAAATATTTATGTATGACCAATAAGGATATGAGCAAGAGGCTTGTATAAATACAAGGCAGTTGTAGGCCTATTTGTATGTGAAGAGTACAAGCAAATAAAATAACCTATTGTTGAGTAGAATGAGGTATTGAATACAATAAAAGGAGTGTATATTATATATTATTAATATTTTATATAGGTTATATTTATTAAAATAAATTTCATATGACCTAATCAAGTCAAGAAGAGGGCTAGTTAAACAAAGAGACCTAGAAGGTAGTTTGAGAGGGATGAGAGTATGAAGAGATGAAAAGGTGGTCATAATTATTTGGTTGAGAAATAAATTTTTATTAAGGTGATAAAATTAATTATATGTATTATTTGGTTTTGAGTAATCTAGGGGGTTGGTTCCTCCTTTCAATTTGGTTCTTGTTAAAGCCTAGTTGGGTTGGTGTTTAACTAGTTGGGGTTGGTACTCCCTGTGAAGTAGGTTCTTCACTAAATTTGGTGTTTGTGTTATAGGGTTGTATTAAATTTATAGATATATATGTTTTTTATTCCCCTTGAATGTTTCCCACATATGTGATGTGTTCTTATGTTTCAAGCTTATGTGGATAAGTATTTATACTTGCTAGATCTATATGCTTGTTTAAATGGTTCATGATTACTTAAGTGAAAGTGATCTGATAGTTTTTGAAGATTGATTCACCCATCTCTCATTCAAATTTCTTCCAACACTTATAATATACCTGATACTGAAGTACACATTTTAGAATTTTGGTGAAATATTCCCATTACACATTTATTTGTAAGTCCACTTACTACATATTTTGAAAATCCACCAGCTTTTGGTCAAAATACAATCATGGAAGACATTGTGATCTAAATAGTGTCACAAACTACTCCCACATAGTGGTTGTTAAATTTAGATTCATTTCCAAATTCTTTAAATGAAATATGATCTCTAGGATCATACAAATTCATACACACCACTTTATCAGATTACCTTCATCTAGCATTAACAACACTAATGTGGTAGGTGAAGTCTATCTCACTACTTAGAATCATTAATGCTAGATTTAGTTAACATGAATTTATAACTAACAAGTTCATGTAATTATTTAAACTAACAAGTACAAACATATGTTAATTTCATAAATAATTATGATACATATAATTAGTCCATCAAATATATGAATGAACATTATTTATCTCATAAAAAATATCTATGACAAGCAATTTTATTTACCATATGGGTATAATAAAAGTCATTCCAAGAGTCTATTTTCCTTTAATAAATGTTAAGCACAAAATTAATATTTTCATAACATAAAGTTCACACCACTCAATATATCCAACATTCATAATTTTCATAAACATATAACAATGTTCACTTATTCATCCTTTTTGGAACCTAGGCTATGTCCATATAGTTATATTTCCTTATCCTTTGGGATTTCATGACTTAACTTATTAGTCACTACTATAACTATAGGCATGGTACATATTCTATAAATATAAATTATATGAATATAAGATGACCTAGTTTCTATTATACATATATTTTATATATTTATATGATCATATTATATATATCCCATTATATATATATATATATATAATACTTAATATATAATTAATATTTTGACTACTAACATAACTTTTTCCTTATTCTTTTTAAATATTAAAAGATAAAAACTTCCAAGAAAAGGCTAGAGAATAAATAGGGATTTAATAATTTCAAAACCCCCATTATCATAATTTAAAATTTGAAATAATGAATCCAACAAGGTTTTATTTCATTCCTAATCTCATATTTTTTCTATTCCCAAAATTTAAGTCACTTATTCAATAATCTAAATTACAAAGTACTGTGTAAAAAATAGTCAATAATTTATTTTACACATTGAAATGTGTTTTCAATTTAAATAAAATTATCACATTTCCTATTTCCAAACATAAGATATTTGACCCCTTATGTTCACAGGGTATAAATTGAATTCATTATTAAGACTAGTATATTTAAAAAACATAGTTCTTTACTCAAACACATATAACTATATGTCTCATAATGATTCACATAAACTATTATGTGTATAATTATACATAGTATACTTATTTTCACACACCACGACTATATTTCTTCATACTCATAATATCTATGCATTTTTTATTTGCATACATTCCATTAATATCATTTAAAATAAAAGACTTAGGTTCATATGAATATCTTATCCATACAAACCCATGTGATTGTCTTAAATGTGTGTGTGTGTGTGTGTGTGTGTGTGTGTGTGTGTGTGTGTGTGTGTGTGTGTGTGTGTGTGTGTGTGTGTGTGTGTGTGTGTGTATTATGTATGTATTTATGTATATATACTTAATCCAAGTATAACATGAAAAAGGTAGACATAAGTATAATATGCAAACATAAGTATGTGTGTGTGTGTGTGTGTGTGTGTGTGTGTGTGTGTGTGTGTGTGTGTGTGTGTGTGTGTGTGTACTTATCTTTTAAAGAATAAATTTCATGTATATCCTTTAGATATATTTATATGCATAGTTTGTATATAAATATTCATACTTTATTTTGTATAAAACTCCACTTTAAACAAAATGTTATAGTCTATATATGTTTATATGCCACATATGGCACACAAAATAAAACACCTTTTAAAAAACTCGTTCAACATTTTCATAGTTTTGATAATAAGTATAACCCCAAGATATAAATCAATAAACATGTCTTATTTCCAAATCTATTACCAATGCAAACAAAATGTTTTTCTATCTAAATTTTTTAATATCATAAAGATATCATCAAAATAAAATAATAGTATAGCTATCTTCCCAAATAGGAACCCGTTTAACATTTTAATGACTAAATCAATATCTCTTTAAAAAAGGATGATTAATTACTCCCATATATAAAAGAGTATGCAGATATAATAATTTTTAACAAAACTCACTCTTTTTTTTAATATAACTATTCCCTTAAGTTATCATTTTTTAAACTAGGGAAATATGATTTTTATCTTTAAACTTCATTTAATTCCTATGGTTTAATATTAATTTAATTTAAAATCAAAAAACATAGTATTTGAGGATAATGGGTTAGCTCTATGGATGGTTGAGCTATCCACAAGGATAAGGCTATATCCATTCAAAACTATATTCCATTTCCCAGACCCTATGTATTATAATCAAACATAAAATTTCTTTTTTAAATTGAATGTAAAAACAATACCAACCTTCTTAATTCTCATGTTTGAAACTACAATAACTTTAAATCCCTTTGCTTCTCTACTCTATACTTTTCATCCTTTATTGTCCATGTATCTCCTTCCTTCTACCACTCCTTTTTATATTTCCTTGTCGACCTCCTTCCATTCCAACATTGTATGCCATTATTTCACTTATTTTGTAGTCCATTCATGATTTCAAAATTTCCCTTTAACTCTACTAATCCATAATTATCTCTCCATTGAACTTACTAGAAGCACTAATTTCACTGTCTTTCAAAATTTCTCCAATATTATAGAACAGTTAATTTTTTTAACATTTTTTTCATGATCACTTCACTATAAGTCCCTGATTATATCCACTACACAATTCTACATTAATAATTAACATAATGATATCCATACTTCAAATTTTTAACATAGTCTCATGCATGACAATCAAAGACTAGGTTTAGATTGGACTTAAATCTTAGGTTAGTATTTTTAGAATAGTTTAATTTCTTTGAATATAACAAAACAAAGGTAGTTATCTCTTTATCAAAAGATAGATAAATATATAATTGATTCCAATAAAAAGATAAATGTTTTAGTCAATTACTAGTATAAATATAGGCTGTGTGTGTGTGTGTGTGTGTGTGTGTGTGTGTGTGTGTGTGTGTGTGTGTGTGTGTGTGTGTGTGTGTGTGTGTGTGTGTGTGTGTGTGTGTGTGTGTGTGTGTGTGTGTGTGTGTGTGTGTGTGTCTTACTTTAATTTAATTTATTAACTTTTATTA